>CAJNDS010001602.1:15000-97500 GCA_905221605.1 Symbiodinium natans | reverse complement strand
TGCGGCTTGACGTTCAGAACAGCATCGATGGAGTCATCCACCGAGTTTCAATTTCTGCCAGGAGACGAGTCAAGGATCTCCTTCAGAATGTGATAGACCGAACGGAGTGCCGGGAATTGACAACTCTCGCGGTAGTGAGAGGCGAGACCGAGGCACGTCTTGGACGAGAGGATGTGTTGGGCGAAGCCCTCGACCAGACAGAGACACGGCTCAAGGCCATCGCTGAACCCCTCGAGCTTGCGCGCCATTGCCCACGATCGGAGCCTTTGGCAATTGCAGATCGCACAGGCCGGGAAAAACTTGTGCCAGAATGTCCACACTGGGTTTCATTTTCCGTGGTGCGGGTGACAGTAGGTTCAAGGTTGCCGGCTCGCATGAGGGTATGTGAGGGTCATTCGGGCCACCCCGTACAGATCCAATCCTTTTCACGGGCCTTCTCCCGGTAACCCGCCAGGCGAGCCGACGCATGGAGACAACACAGAGGCCTGTTTCGTGGAGGTCAAGCAGAGCTTTCGGGCCGGCAGTGATGAAGAATTCAGTCTGTCCGTTGCGCGCGGTGAACAGGTGGAAGTTTCCAGGGCGTGTGACCGCGGATGGCGTGCTTGCCGCAAAGGCTCGGTGGTGGGCTGGGCCAGCCGATGCACTTAGCAACTTTTTGTGCCCTACAATGCTTCGGTTTTTGAGTTCATACAAGCACTCTACAAATTCAACTCAACCTATATGGTGTCCTGTATCTCATGGCTAAGGTGCCCGAGTGGGCATTCTTCAGCCCACAGGAGCCCTTGGAGGCTCGGGAGCCCTTGGAGCCACAGGAGGCGGCGGCCAAGGCTAAGGCTTGCGTCAAGCGGATCAAGGCTAAGTCTGGGCAGTTCGTCGACAGCATCGAGATGGAGTTGCGCAGCGGCATCCAGCAGGTCTATGGTGGCTCAGGAGGTGTTGATGCCAGGGAGTTCACTTTAGATCTGGACGAGGCCATCGTCGCAGTCGAGCAGGTCGAGAGTCGCCAGTACTTGGCTCAACATCTCATCTTCACCACGAGCAGTGGTCGAAGGCTTGAAGCCAAGGGCTACGGGGGGCCAGGCAAAGAGCCTCAAAAGCACAAGTTCACGGCACCCGACAAGATGCAAATTTGTGGTCTCGTCTTCAGGGAAAACAAGAAGCTGGCGGGCGTGTGTGTACAGTCACTATTCAAAAGGGGATCGCGTAGGCACCCGCAGCGGCTGAAGAAGGATTTCGAGACGTGTGCCAAGAGCAGCCGGTGAGGACGCCATCTTCGAGACAAAACACGCTTGGTTTGTGAGAAGATGTGGGGTCCCTGCCCCTGCTGTAGGGCCGTAGGGCGTTTCAGGGCTTGAGGGCATTCTAGGGCTTGCAAGGTTGAGGAGTCGTGTGCAGAAGCAGGGCCGCCTCTCGAACCCAAAACTACCCCGTAAGCCTTAGGGAACACAAAAACCACAACCCTCCACGCCCGCGAGGCGGCCATGAGGAAACAATGCAGTGGCAGGATAAGTGGTTTCGCAAGGATAACATTATTCAGGGGCGCATTCAGGGTACCCCGATGTTGGGAGATGCCCAAATATTTAAAGCGGTTCGTTCTGGAAGCCCGCCCGTGGCTTTGTCTACTTGCCAGGCACCCTGGCCCGGTGATATCAAGGAGCAAATGACCCCGATGCAGCAGGTGTCCGTGCATGATGGCCACGCCTAAGGGGCTCAGGGTTTTAAGCTTGGTGGAAATCGTTTTTGAAGGCGCTTGGCGAGGGATTGGAGAGGATTTGGCGCAGATTGGCTTTGATTGTGTCGGTGGTTTTCAATAGCGGCTTTGTCCCGCAAGCGCTCGTGAGTCCGCGAATCGCGAATCCCTCAACCCTGAATCCTCAACCCTGAAACTGCCACCTTGTGTCATGCGTTTGTTGAGTTGAGCAAATGCAATACGCAACCTACTCACACAGATCAGATGATGGTGATGACGGTGGCGATGGTGACATTGACAGTGGCTCGGGCGATGATTGTGACGATGATCATGAGGGTCCATGATGGTGACGGCTATGCTGGTGATGATGATGCTGCTGGCGATGCTGCTTGTCGTTCTGATCGGCATGGACTGGTGTTCATACTAGTGCTTCGGCCATGCTTTGCCGAGTCTTTGGGGCAAGCGCCTGCTTTAGCTAGGTATCCCAGAAGCCATCAGCTCAGAATCCGGAACACATCCGGCAGCTGAAGGCGCTGGTGCTGCTTGCAGTCCGAGCAGACGCCACAGTTCAAGGCCAATCCCTTGCATGACATGGGTTCTACTTCGATTGAATGGTGGGTAAAGAGCACTCGCCCATGCAAGCTGTGTGCAAAGCTCATCCTCCAGGTGCATTTGTTTTAAGAGGGTTTCCTTAATCCGCAAACCCGGCGGCTGAAGAACCTCGGAAGTTTGCGCTGGCGAGTGCCCCTGCAAAGTTGCAGCTGGGCTTGGGTAATCTTCGTGTTTGGGTACAGGGGGTTCAGCAGCTCAGCAGCTTAGCATGATGGTTAAGCCCATCTAAAGCACAACCAAGCCCACAACTCCCAGCACGCTTCACTTGATCCCTTAAGCCAAGAAGCCCGTGAAGCTACACGCCAAAACCCCCCAACAAACTTTCTCTACAACGTCTGCGAGCCTTGCCGTTTCTCGGCCGCAACTTCTTTGTGCCGAATCTCAACCCCGAATAGATGAAACGCGCCTTTGGGTTTTTGGGCGTTGTGAAGTTGGGCAAATATAGAGCTCACGCCCGGAAAAGCCTTATCGCTCTCCCCGAATTGCTTAAGCTATTTCCGACCAAGAATCCAGTTCCTAAACCCTCCACGCAGCCAAGCCTGGAGGTCTGCAGAATATCATCATGGCCAAGCTGGGAGCTGATTTCCTCGAGCCGCCGCCCTTCAACCTCGAGAAGGCCGGGGGATTTTCTTTCTTTTCGAGGGATGCTCTGAGCCCGCGAAAAAAGTTGGGGAATGGCAGGTGCCAAACTTTTGAGTCTTATTTTTTTACCGACACTTACTTCTAAGCCTCACGAGCGTCGAAGTGGCTGAATTAGCGACATGTCTGAGGATCGATGAAGAGAGAGATGGAGAGAACAAGAGTCAGACTGGGTCTTATTTAGGGTGGTACCCCGAAACGAAATCAGAAGCTGCTCACGACCAGGTCTACAGCGACAGCAACAACGTCACGCCGCTCATCTTCGTGCTCTCTTCAGGCACTGGGACCCGAAGCTGTTCTAAGACCAGCGCCAGCCTTACAGTACACCGAGACACCCAGCGCAATCAGGACCCTCACACTCAACCGGAGGTCTGCAACAGGCTCAAACAAAACGTTCTGGCTCATCTCCTGAGTCCCACACCCACAACCCGCTGTTGCAGGAGCCGATCCAATGGCGGAACTCAACCGCCTGGCCATCAAGAACAACATGCGCCCCGGCCTGACCTCAGAATCGCTTAGGTGGTAGCTTAAGAGGGGGGTATGCGACTTTGGAAGTTGATATCCAATCCCGAGCACCTGCAGCCTCACAACTATTTCACCAATGACTCAAAATTGTTTACTCCTGAAACCTGCTGCTTGAGCTCATTGCCAACAACATGGACCACAAAACAAGATGCCATTGAAGCCCACGCTGAACAGCGCCCAGGTTCGAGACGAAGGCGGCCGTGTCCCTGGGCCAGGGACAGGGGCCCAAAGCTGAGTTCGCCATCAGCGAGGGCAAGACGGCTGGTGGCTGGACAAGTTAATTATTAGGCTGTAGGAGCCGATGTCGACATACACAGACACACGCACAGACACGTGCCCACAGACCTGTGCCTGCACCTGCACCTACAGACCTCAAGCAGAAGCAAGAATCGAATTCCGAAGCCAAGGCAACTGGGTTATCCTTCAAAACTGCCACCTGGCAGTCTCCTGGATGCCCATGCTGGAGAAACTGGTGGAGGACCTTGCTTGCAGGGGGCTCAAGTTGCCATGCCTGTCTGGCCGGGTTCTGCACCGTTTTCAGGTTGCAGGCGGAACAAAGAACATCAAAGAACTTTGGAAACAGAAATGAAGCGATTTCTAGGGTGACACACTTCATGCAGGACGTTTGGCATGCAACGTGGAAACAGGCATGTGTTCCAAACGGGCACAACTTAAAATCAGTACCTCAGCACATCTGTCTTGCAGCTCGACCTCCTTCGCGCACAAGAAACGACAGTCAGGAGCTCGACCCTGATGCTGTGGCGCACACCTTCCGTCTGTGGTTGAGTGCCATGTCCCCCGGCTCCTGACGAAGAAGTGCAAAAATTTCGGTGTCAGTCGTTCCAATTCGGGCTTCTGCCGAATCGTAATTAATGAGCAGTCCTCCTCCTGATACTGCGTGGACATCGTACCTGCCTTGCACAACAGGGGACCGACAGGGCCAGACTGCATGTGAGGCCATCTCCCCACTTCCCCGTGAGCGTCTTGCAGAACGGGATGAAGATGACGGTCGAGCCACCGAAAGGCCGGTTAGGGTTTAGGGTTTAGGGTACAGGGTTTAGGGTACAGGGTTTAGGGTTTGGGGTTTAGGGTTTAGGGTTCAGGGTTTAGGGTTTAGGCTGCAGATTTGAGGTAGGCAATATACAAAGATGTTGCGACCCGGCACTCGTATTCCCGAGCATGCCTTAAGGTTGCCACACCTCAATCTCTTCGGATGAAGTTTTCCAGCCACTACTAGTACTATCGTTTGTAGTAGTAGCAGTACTAGCAGTACCAGCAGTGGTAGTCGTGGTGGGGTAGTGGTAGTGGTAGGGGTAGTCGAAGAGGCTACTGGTCCCACAGGCCTCCAGCCTGGGGATTTCCTAAACCAGCCTCCCCTAGGTTAGGACCGAGCCGTTGCACCTTGAACTCATCCTTTTTCTGGGCGTTACACAGACTCAATGTGCCTGCAGTAAACTTGCGAGGCTGCTAGGCAGGTGGCAAAAAATCCCGAAACCTCAACGGAAGCGGGAAGGATTGAAGTCGAATCTCCTCCGTGCCTTTCTCTCCTTCGAGGACGGGGTTTTGGAGGGTAGTGTTTCAGGGTCGAGGTTTAGAGTTTGCTGTTGGTTGCTATGAGATAACGCATTGTGGCGCTTTGGATCCGGCTGTGAAACTAAAACTAAACTAAATATACATGAGGGAAATGGGCCTTTCACTGGCTGAGCAGCGGAGCTTGTCTGTCAACCTTCCTCCGTCTTGCAAAGCAGATCTCCTACATCATGTTAGCTTTAAGCCCACTTAATGCCTCAGCCACTTTCAGGAAGACTGGTTCGAATCGGCGGGCAACACAGATGCTTCGCGCAAGGCCGCCTCTGATTGGTTTTTAGGCTTGGCGGTTGGGAGATGCAGATTCTGCAAAGATAGTTCTGCAGCGGCGCATGTGTCCCGCCGAACTTAGAGAAGAGCCCTCCAGACTATGTGGTTGAACCCTGAAACCCTATACTGCTATGAACCCTTAGATGCCCCAGATTATTGCGCGTCGGAGCCGCAGCTGCAAGGAATCTTAACCTGTCCAGGCACTACCAATGACAGTCAGAGGCGTTTCTCGTGGACACAAGCCTGGCGTTACTTTTCTCAAGGGGTGTTGTGCCTCGCCCAGGCGTTCAGGAAGATGCTCTTCGGCCTGTGCTTCTTCCATGCGCTGATACAGGCAAAGACCCTTACACCAGTTTAGGCTGCTTAGGTGGCGGCCACTTAAGCTTCGAGCTCAAGACGACTCATGGTCGTAGTTTGGCCTTGGGTTTCGGGCGTTTCTCGCGCATAGCGTCTTGTCTTGCGTCCAATGCTGCACACGTTGAACGTGGCAATGCAGTTAAATCAAGGGGGAGTCTTTTTCGAAACAAGTATCTAGAAGGCTTGTGGCTCTGGGGTTTCGTGCCCAACAGAATTCGGAAGCTTTGACCAGGAGCGTTGCAACTATGGACCGCTTGGGTGGAACATCCCCTACCAGCACCTGGACATATTCGGCTTCGTTGGGCACGGGTTGACTAGGGTCTGGGCTTTGCTTCAAGGCGCCTGCGGCCGGATGAACTCATCGTCCTCACACCGCAATACTGCCTATAGAAGCCCTCTTTCAGTTGCAGTTGCACCCTTCAAGTGGACCCTTTCTGTTCAAGTAGGCTCCTGAGCCTAGACCTTAAGCCCGAATCCCGACTCTGGTGAATTCCTCTTCAGGCATAGCGGGTTTTGATGGTGAGTTACGATAGGTTTTTGAGCGGCGGGGTTTTTTGAAGGAGGATCTCCCGAGAGAGGAATCATGAGAAGTTGAGGAATGCTTGGAACCCCCCAGCCATCATCTTTGGAATGGCTTTCATGTCAAGGTTCTCAGAACCTGACCGACAGATCTGTGTGTCGCAGCTGAAGCACCCAATCTGCAAAAGAAAGGTGCAGTTGCAGGGTCGGAGATACACCGTTCGGGCTCTATCTATCGTTTCTTCTGCTCAGGGGGGGCCAAGTGTGCTCCGTCTAAGGAGTTGGGACACTCGAAGGTTCGAGCTCAGTGTTGAGGTGGTCTTGCAACCAAAAAAAGGTCATGAGCCAGAGGCCTAAGACCACCCCTGTCCAATGCTGGCACCCGCCAATGATCAGGGAATGTAGACGAGGGTTGTTGACCCAAGCGATGCAGTCCTCAGAGCCCTGAAAACCAGATCGAGGTTTCTCGATCGAGTGTTCGCTTTTTGGGCTGGCCTTCTGATACTTCACACTTCAGGATGTTCTTGGAGGAGAACGCCGCGATCCCCTATGCGGCTCTTAGCTACACGCACCCTGGCCAATCTCGGGAAAAGTCATGAAGCTGCTTGAGTAGGCAGTGGTTGGGGTGGGTGTCAGCCGGCCATCAGCACTGAGTCACTTTGCTTTGCTTTGCAGGGCTTCAGAAGCCAACTATGGCGGCCGTGTGACAGACGCGCATGATCGGATCACGATCGCCAACCTCATCACAGACTACTACTGTGAGGACATCTTGAAGGAGCTCCGCAGACTCCCGTGTCGCATGGGCTAGCAACATCGAAGTGACACATGCTGTTCAGGCGTCAGGACAAGCCCCCGGAGTTGAGGGAAAAGGGTCATGTTTGAGCGTGATGTTTCGTTTTGCGTGTTGTCTGTCGATGTTGAAGTACTGTAGATGCCACTTCTGCCCACAATCCCTAAACACGAGCTAACTCCTTGCCTTGGACCCTAAACCCTCCAGACTCCCTTGGCCATTTGCAGGACGGCTACAAATTTTCCGAGCCCTTGCCTCAGCAAGCTTCAGCTTCGGGCGTGTTTGAGGTGGGCAACACTTGTGGCGTTAAGGCTACCGGATGCTGGAATCTGAAACCTACAACACCCTAATGTGCCCGACATCGGGACTTCTGTTGGTCCATTGGTCGATCTGTGTCCCTGTCGCCCGAAATCCTGCAGGGGTGTAGGGGATGCACGCACACACCCACATGCCCAAATGCATGCGCGCACTCACAGTTTAACTTTTTGACTCTGAAAAAGCATGTATAAACATGTGTGTGTGTGTGCGTATCATACATACATGTACACACACCTTTGTAGTTGTTTAGATCTTCGACCACATGCACACAAACCATGGTACACATGGAGCCGACATGAAACCCTAAAGCCCTGACAGTGGAGAGCCGGGAGTTCTTCACAAGTTGAGGAGCGGGCCTGACCTCCACGCATCCCATACCATCCCATACCATCCTGCAGCTTTCGACCCCTTGAAACGATGCTTGAGGTCTGGCATCTACTATGCCCCGAAGCACCAACCCTTGTCGGGCTACCTGGAGTACATCCGCTCGCTGCCCATCAACCAGATGCCAGAGGCGCGCAAATTCGGATTCCCTGCATCTTGGGTTGGGGTTCGGCGCCTGGGGCTCGGGTTGGGTGCGGGGGGTCCCATACGTTTGCCCTCTTCTGTCTGACAACCTCGTAGTGGCACCGTGAAGGCTTCCGGGGTTGGGGCCTTGGGACGTGAGCCTGATAGTTGAAAGCCACATGCATCGCCCAACCTCAAGGCAAACCATGGCCGACAACCCTAGTAAGCAAAGAGAAAGGATGGCAGTAAACAATCACAGCATGCCACCATCATTTGTGGCATGACAATATGAGCGGCCGCATGCAGCGCGACTGCAGACTCCAGCGGTTTGTAGTCTTCCTATTTGCCTACCCTGTCACTTCGTTCAGACCTGCTCGGCGATTTTCCGAAAGCGTACGTTGTGGGGGTACGGTTCAACGCCTGCTACAGCTTCATCGAATGACCTTGCGGGGCCATCTCGCTGTTGGACTTTGGTGGCGGTGGTAGAAGCTTTTGGATGGTCTTGCAAGTAACAACCTTTGCTGCCGTGACGTGTGTTGCCCAAAAGCAACGCGTTGCTCGTTTCGAAGCCCCGAGACTGGAATAGACTGAAAGCAAGGTTCCCAAGATCGCAATAAGCAGCTTGATGTCTGAGTTTCCGGCCCGGACGGATTTGCTTGCGATGGCGGTTGACGGATGACTTGACCACGTTTGTGTACTCGCTGGGTGCTGGGTGTATTCACGCATACCATTCTGCTGTTGCAGGTCTTGTTCCCACCACGGTGAACCACCAATTGAAGCCATGCGATTCTTAGCAAGGATGTGAAACCGCAAGATCCCCAGATTCAGTGCGAGAGGAGGAGGGGGCTGGCGCATCATGGCGCATCCCTCAAAACATTATGGCATGACGTCTTCGAAATCTCACGGCGTTGGCTTTGCTCTTGTCATGGAAATGCAGGCTTTCGGCTTGCACGCCAATGCAAACCTGTCCGCTGCCATCAAAGAGGGTCTCGGTGCGACTTGGCTTAGGAACTATATGCCATTGCCTTGGAGCTCGTTTCATGGCCGGGCCAAACGCATTGAGTTGTTTTTTATGGTTGAGGCGCTTGACAGACTTGGGCTTTGGCCAAGTTTTCAACGTCCCTTGTTGCTTCTCTAGGGCTGTCTTGAGGGCTGGATCGGGACCTGACTCTAAGCCTGCAAGCCCCTAAGCCCAGCGATTCCGCCGAGATCCTGGCCACGGCCAACTCCATGCTGCCCAAGGGAGGAGGAGGTGATGGAGGTGCCAAGACACCGGCCTCTCAGCTCACTTGGTACACAGGGTGTCGCACAGGGTCTTAAAGAGTCTTAACCCAGGCTGGGAGGACTGATGGAGACCGCAATTATTTCGTAGAAGGTCTTTGCGAAGTTGCCCTCGAGCGTGCCAGATACATTAGTAGTTGCAAGGACTAGTTTGCAAGGTTCCTCGAAGTCTGCTGCAAAAATGGCGGGATTCAGACACGGGGGTTAGACATTGTGGCGTCATGCTTATTAGCACCCTTAGCGGCAAAGCGTCGACAGTTGGCGCAGCTTTGCCGTGCGGCATCCAGCTAGGTGGGCGAAACAACTTCTGAGAAACAAAGAAGAGCCTTCAGGGACATCATGGGCATCCTAACAACTAGCAAGAAATCATCAGATCTCACACCACGAGGATGGGCAGGAAGAGACAGTATTACTCTAGACTGCACTGCAAAGTGCATGCGAAGAGGGGGGGAAGGGGGAGGGGGGGTTCTGGGGCCTGAACCGAAGGATCAGATCCTCACAGAGCTGTCGACAAAGTTCCTGACGGAAGTTCGAGATTCGGCTGAGCTTTGAAAGGAAGTGACAGGTCACTGTTGGCTGAGGTGGTGCTACTTGGGGTGGTTTTGGGTCTAGGACTAGGTTCACGGCAGCAGCGAGGCTCGGCAGGGGCGAAGTGTCTGCTAAATTTCGTGCTGGGACCACTCGCGAGAATTCTATGCAATAGTTTGGTTCGGTTGGCTACTTCACTAGTGGTCATCGTAGGGTAGCCCACCTCAAATTTGAGGAACACCTCCTTTCTTCAAGTCGACATAGCCGAGGAGCCCCGTTCGATACCGAATGGCTGGTGGCAAAGTACCCCACCGACTACAATGAGTCCATGATTTCGTGGCCTCATTATATTTTTCTTGATTTTCTGCCTTGTTTTCCAAAGTCTAAAGTGTTTGGACTTCGGGTTGAATCTTTCTGTTACATTCGAGAACATCGTAGGGGTTTTGGGGAGATTTTGGATGTGGGACTCGGGGTTAACCTCATGTATTAAATTAAACACAATCCTGCATGCACCCAATCCTTAGCAGCAATATTCCAACCCCAGTCCTTGAAAAGTCATCAACCTGAACCTCAAACCAAGGAATACCGTGGTGAACCAGGAAGCCCTTCGCTTCAACAAACTGCTTATCCGAGTGCGGGCGAGCTTGGTGGACATCGGCAACCTGTCTGGCACACCGTAATTCGAGCGAATCGCATGGTTGGGGCTTGTGTCTCAAGTAAACTTCTGACTATGGAGCGACTAGCGGTAGAACTTGGATAGAAGTTGGTCCACTGCGACTGCTAGTGTATTGCACAAGCTGCTGATACACGCAGGTTATATTTCGAAAGTTTGATTGTTGATACTGTTGCTAGCAGGCACATGATTACTTATTTCTAGAGAGAGAGAGAGAGAGAGAGAGACACAGATCCGTAAAAGAAAGTTAATATGCATGTGCTTCTTACTTTTTGCTTACTCCTCTGCATCTAGTTTCGTCTGTGCTCATGTGTATCCTTTTTTGTCGTCGTGAGGGCGGGGCGAGGCGGGGGGGGGGGGGGGGGGGGGGGGGGTGAACCCTGCCGACATCTGGGCCAAGCCGTCAGTGTCGCAGGCAAAGCAGTGAAGGGCCTGGTCATCATGGGCCCAGCGCCTTGGCACACGTTCACATGGGTTTGAGGCTGAGATAGGGTTTTTCGAAGCACCTCCTTGTTTCACTGCCTAGGGTTTTTTTGGCTTTTAATTTCCATGTAGGGCACCGCGCTAATGGGGTCAGGTTGCAGGTCACGTGCCATCGAGTGTAGTACGGAAAGCTTTCATATCTTCCACGATGCTGCGAGGATTTGGAAGACGTCGCCAACGGAATCCTGCTGAACAAGCAGCCGCTAGGAAGCAGGTGCTTGGTTTCGTAACGCCATCCACATGGCCAAGTCCTTCTCAACGAAATGGACTCTGGCACAACCCTAGGGTCCACAATTAACCTTTTGAAGCTGCAAGTGCGAGCCGATGGGCATCCCTGCGATCTGAGGCCAGAATTCTGGAAGAAAGTGTCCTATCCGTCCCTGAAGCCCATGTCCTCCTATGTGGCGGACCTGGTTGCAAGGATGCATTTCTTCACTGACTGGATGCCTGTCTGCACTTGCCCTTCCCAAACGAGGAGGCTGAACTCGATTCAACACATCGTTCCTGCTCGTGGTCGAGGGTGGACTAGCTAATTTTCAATGAGCCGTGGTGGTAGCCAGACATACGGCAACTTTGATAGATGACTCCCAAAAGTCCGAAAGCTTGCTGCCAGCTGCCATGGGCATGCTAAAAAGCATAATCTATATACATGTATATATATATATACACATATATATATATATATGTAGAGCATCTTCGGGGTGTTGTTTTTTGCAACATATGTCTTCACGGGGCTTGCGGTGGCTATCTTACAGCCCGCTGTAAGGATGGACAATGGTCATCCTGCGAACTACTGGCTGTCGGGCTTTTTCTTCACGCAGTCCTTCCTCACTGGACAGCTGCAGAACTTTGTCGCGTGGCCTTGTGCTGCTTAAGTGGGCTGCCAATCTCAACCCTGCATGTACTCCGTAGCTCAAGATCTCGTTTTGGAGGTCCACGCGCTTGACACGGAAGTGCCGGGTTAGGTTTGAGGGCAGGGTTCGGGATTTCCCAAGGAGGCATTAAGAGAAAAAAACAGCTTCATTTAAGGCTTGAGGGCTATACAGAGTCCTAACTCAAGGCTCACAGTCGGGAGGTTCATCAAAACTGTCATCAATCTTTCGAAGCTCTATCTTGAGGCTGAAGCCTCCAGAAAGGAGCCTGAACCAAACCTCAAAGCCGAGAAATCCGAAGACCCTAAAAATGGGAGGATACTTACTTTGTGGGCCATCTAGCAGGGAATAGAACATGTGTGAGGTGCATGACAGTGGTACCCCTATATCTTGGAAAGGCCCAAACTGCTCAAAGCCCTCAAAACTCGACAGCGCCTCCACATCCCTAAGCCCCCGACCCGGAACCAGGGCGCCATTAGGCGGGCGGCAACAAAAAACACACCAGGGGTTTGGGGTTTAGGCTTGAGTGTTTATAGGGGTCGTGTGGGGACCTAAACCCTTGCCTGCCTAGAGTGGGAGCGTCGAACTCAGGCCCGGAAGAACAACTTGCCCATTGACACACTGATCTGGACCTTCGAGATCCTGAAGAAGGAGACTGCTAGAGGTTCAGGTCTTTTTGCGATTGAGGCAGTGGAGCTGTCGAGATTGAGGGAGCACGAGTTCGGGATTCGGGAGTTGATAACGTGTAGGGCCCTGGTGATGGTTGAGTGCCTAGAGCATTTGTCATGGAACTTTTGGAGACACCAGATTCTGTGTGCAGGTGGTGGGTTTTTGCAGCGGCATACTGTGCAATCTGGGATTGGGTGTAGGACTCGCCGCTTACACAATGCAAGCAAACCTCAAAAATCCATCAAACATCACTGGGAAAAGCGCATACCAGAAACAGCCCACCAAACAAAAACAACGCGGCCAAACAATTTTCGACGCTTTCGGTAGGGAATTTCACCACCGACAGTGCAAGCAGAGCCTCAAAAAAATCAGCAGCAATCACTGGGAACGCACAAAACAGTCGACTAAAACAAAAGCAACGCTTCACGTTTTTCCGGTGCAGGGAAAATCGCCGCTCACACAATGCAAGCAAAACTGTCGCTTTTGGGCCGTCTCACCTTACTGAAAACCCAAAGAATGGCCTACTGCGTAGCTGACGCTGTAAAGATTCGGGGTTGGGGTTTATGCAAATCTGAACCTCATGCGGAAGAGTCTGAGATGTTGCCTGAGGAGAACAACAATCCGCCCAAGCCCGAGGCCGCGTCCTTGAGCGACAAGGGGTTTGTAGGGTTTGTAGGGTTCGCAGGGTTTAGGGGTTTGTAGGAGTTTTAGGGTTCGAGGCCTGGATGCAAAAGGGTCGAGGCGATGGGTGCTATGTTGGCTTTGGCAGGTTCGAGCTTGTGCCTGCGAGTGTAAAGTGTAGATTTTCATGTCTGGCCTGGGGTACTGGGTCACAGCGGTTTTCTTCAGTTTCATGAATGAGTTCTGGCTTGACTTGCTGCTTCCAGCGCCTAGGAACCGCCCGAACCCTAAGAATCATACAACATGCGCTGCAGAAAGAACCCCTGAGCTGGATAAAAGAAGACAAAGGACCCCCAAGCAACCCTGAGCTTCTGAAAATCCCCCAAAGGCCACACTCGCACCACCAGAAGAGTTCGAAGTAAGTGCCTCGCTGTAAATCTGTCAACTGCTTTCAGTATTCAGACCTTGTAGGGTCTTGTAGGGTTGAGGGATTCCTCTTGGAGGATGGCTGCGTGGTCTACGGCCTCTTCATGGATGGCGCGAGATGGGACAATGACCGGCAGGTCATCCAAGACAGCCTTCCGAAGGCGGCGCTGGGTTCAAGCTTTTCCAAGGAGTCGGTACAGTTACAGGGTCGGAGTATCACAGGAGGTATTTTAAGGTTGCTTTGCCTGCATTAGCCCAACGGATTTGCCGGTGCATCTGTCGTCATGTTTACGACGCACAACTGACGAGAGATGTATCGGGTGGACAACTCAACTGAAGACGCCTCCCAAGGCAAGCAGTGCTGCTGGTAAGGGAGTTTGGGTTGTGTACGACTACAAATCAAAAACTGATGGCAAACATGCGAACTAAGCCTGCAGCTGTAGAAGTCAGCCCTGGGGGTCCGCTGATTGGCTTGATGGGACAGGTGCTTTTCTCGGAGATTCCACACATGCACTGGAAACCATGCGAAAAGGACAAGGACTCCGCCGTGGGTTTTTTGGGAAGGAGGGCCGGTGAAGCAAGAGTTTCTTGTTTCCCCCTGCAGAGCACAGCAGCAATGACCATCATCATGCATCAGATGAGGCACTTCTGTCACGGCAGTATCGAGTATCTAGATGCTGGGTTCATCATTTCTGAATGCCTGATTTGGGAGGATACAACCGACCCGCTCGCCGTGTACCCCTCGCCAATCTACAAGACCTCAGAAAGAAAGGCCGGCGACCCTGTGCTCTGGTCATTAAAAGCGGTCCTCGTGTCATTGTGGGTTGCTGTCAGGTGCGTTTGTTGCTCACACCCACTTCTCTCTCGCAAGCGAATCTCTTGCCCAAGCAATCCTCGATTGCACCTTCCTCTGTTTCCTACCAGTACCTGCTACATGCAACACATGTTTCTTGATCTCGTTGAAGCTTGATCTGAATCAAATATAATGATGCCTGTGAGCTCGAAGACGCATAGTGAACCCTCCAGCCCGAACCACCGCAGCCGAACAGCCTAAATAGGGCCGCCTCCCTGTATTACCCTTATAAGGCAGACTGATTTTGATTCTTTTTTTTTTTGGGGGGGGGGGGGGGGTTCTTCAACAAAGGGTTGGAATGTAGAGAGAAGCGACCATGTGGAGGTCGCTGTTCTCAGGAGGGTTCTCCCACATGTGGTGAGACCCAGTTTCCCCCTGTGTAGGCCAGTGTGAGAGTCGAAGCCTTGCCTGCCGTGCGCGAGTGTGAGAGTCAAAAGCGCCTTCAAATGCCATGTTCGAGTTGCGAGGGAGCAAGTCGCCTTCACCCGCAACTCCATTTTGCCTGCAGGGTGTGCTCAGTACCACTGGCCACTCGACCAACTTCGTCAGCACCATCAAAATCCCCATCGCACGGCGCTTACGCGGGACGTTGGGTCTGCAGGGCCTGGATCAAAAAGCACGGATTGTGAAGCACGTCTACGATGTATGGGCAGATGCCTCTAGACTCTAGACCGCTCCCTTAACCATTCCCAGGAACTAACCAGTGGCTAGTGCTGAATCCTACTTTCCACATTGGCATGCCACCGATGTTCCCCGCTGTTGTGCGATTTGTTTAGCCGTTGCTAAGCAGTGCCGTCCAGACGACGTCCAAACAGCCGGATTGCTGGAAAGATTGCCACAAAAGACTGCTGACAGATAAGCAAAAGGATTGCTGACAGGTAAGGATTAGGATCTCCTCAAGCAGGAATGCCCAAAAACTCCATAGAAGGGTTCTTGACGAGAAGCGAATTAAGGATCCAGTAAACATAAGGGGAGCCCATGCGTCTGAGGCAAAAGAGCATTCTGCAAAGTTCTGGATCAAGCGTGGTGTCGCGTGCCTTTGTGACTTGGCAGACTTGGCAAGCAAGATCTTCTTCACAGCATCGTGAAGTTCCATCCCTGTCACAAGGGCGTTGTGAGTCACGGCGATCTGCTTACGCCAGTGACATGCTGTTTCGGAAGCTGCTTCCTATCGCAAGCTGATAGACACGGGGACTTACACTTGGCGCATGGTGATTGCTGTGAAAAGCAGGCTTAAAGTTAAACCTCACCCCTCTTAGAGACATTGACATTGGGATTTAAAGAAGCATCTTTGCACAATGCCAAGCCGGGCAAATGTTTTCTGTTGTTGCGAGGCCAGCTGGACGACTGATGAGGCTTCCACCTGGCTTTCTCACCTTGCATGCATGAGCTGGGCTGCTCCCCAGCGGGCAGCACCCCCGAGCTTACTGAAAAGGAACATCTTGCTTTCAGACGAATTTCGTGCAAGCAGTTCCAATGTTGGCTTGGAGGGTTTAGAGGGACAGCTGCAACTTCAGAGCAGCACTTTCTTCTGGATCTGGTCCAGCTCTTCGAATTCTTAGTTTGTCGGATGTAGGCTGAACTGCCTGCAGCGGCCAGGGCCTTGCTTGAATGGAGTCGTAGCTCTGTTACATGTTGTACGTCTCGCAGTTGCTTGCAGTATGACTTAGGAGCGTGTTTTGCCAAAGCCGCAAATTAAAGAACCAGGTTGCCGTGTGTTTTTCTCACCCCTCCCGGCGGATGGCAGACGTGATCACGTCTTAGCCTTCGCTGGGGGCGTGTCACACAGAGAGAGCGTTTCAACGGACGTACAGGTTGGGGGAGGGTCTCACTGCATATCAAGTATATCCGTCTATTCCCGATAGCGATAAAAAATGTAAACTTGCTTATGCCCTCAATCACCTCAATCTCCTGCCTTGAAGGTGCGGCAAGGTTCACGACCTCGATTTAACGAAGCTCTAACCAAATGTTGGGAGCCTTTGCTTCGAGGGTTGCTGCAAGTAAATATACACATAATATAAATAAACAAATATAAATATAAATATAATATATATATATATATGATATACAGATATACACATTTTGTAGAGAACCGAAGGGACGCCGCAAAAGAAGACCTCTTTGCCAGCCTTTTGCCTCAGGAAGCCTGAAGCAGTTTAGCCCGGTTTCACAGAATACAGTGCCCCTCCAGTCCTGCAAAGAGTCTTGCAACCAGAATGTCATCCAGCAACCGCGCACAGACACGCCCGCGCCCAACCCAAACAAGCCTTGGCACAACGCTAGCTCCGCTAAAGGCCGAAAATACCTTAGCCCCCTAATTACGGCCCTCGACAGCACCTCAAGGAGGGGAGCTGTTTATTCTTTGCACAAGCATCGAAGCTTTTGGAGGACGATTTGGCAAAAAAAGACACATGCGTTCGACCTCGTTACGGATGATATGTAGGAGACGCAATGTATGTTCTGGTAGTAGTACCTGCTCTTGAGTGCTGTGAGGGTACCCGACAAGGATTTGTGTTCAAGAAATCGGAACTGATATTGAAGTCTTGGGCTGCGTGAATACCGATGGGTGGGGTGCTGACCACAGGTGTCATACAGGTTCCGAGCCATTAGGTTTCGAGGCTGAGCAGCTAGCACGATCTTGTCATGGTGCTTGCTGCGCTTGATCATGGCGGACCCCAGCCCCCCACGAAGTATGGCGGAGTTCCGGATGGCCATTCGCGAACCTGAACGTGTGGTCCTTCCAAGCAGGTCATGGAGCCCCAACGCTAGTGCCCCGCCCCAAAATTTTCTTGGTGCTGCACAGTCCTGAATAGCTGAACATATAGGGTTTGCGGGGAAGGCTCTGAGCGGGAAACTATGAACCCGAACCGCTTATCAGAATGAGGGGTCCTGCAAGGGACGAGTGAGTCTAAAGACAGTTATGAAGGGGTAGCTTCCGGAAGGGGGAACAAAGATGTCAAAACCTCTATTCTGGTCTTCTGGGGATTTCTTTTGCTCCCGCCGGCCGAAGTGGTTCGAAACCACTCAGCCCGCCTTCCATCTTTCATGCCGGCAGCCTGGGCGCAGGCCCTTGCAGTAGCACCCTATGCAATCCTACCGCCTGGGTTGGTGGCCAAAGTCTTTCGTGTGGTCTTCGGCGTAAGTTTGGGGGTCTCAGATGGGTTTTGGAGCAGAAACGGGGCCTTTAAGATGAACAGATGAACCACCCAAGTCAGCAAACTCGGAGCAAAAGCCCCCAAGCCCGATGCCCTCCTTCTCGGAGTGCGTGGGATGCAGGGGAGGCGTTTTGACGCCGGAAAACCTCGGAGCCCAGGGCCGTTCTTGTTGTTATAGGAGTTTTGGGTTATAGAGGGGAATTTCGTGGAAGAGTTCAGGCTCTTGGGCGAGTTTAGAGTTTAGCACCTGTTGGGGTTGAGGCTCTAGGCCCCATGTCAAAATCCAACCGAAAGCTACAAGCTACAAGCCCTTGTAAAGCGAGAAAGTTACCTCGACATTGCCATAACCCTCAACCCTATTTCAGAGATCGCCCAAAAATCTGGGCATTGATCCACAATGTCTGTGTGTCTATCAAACATAGTAATGGTAAATAGTATATGCCATTGTATGTGTATATATATATTGTGTTTATGTAGTACTTAGTAATTTTCACACTTGAATCCTAATTCTCAAGCCGAAACCGAAAGCCGCAAACTAATGATTGGGACATGTGCCAGGCTCCCACACAACCTTCCGATTCGGAAACTTCCGCTTCAATTTAGCTTTTGCGCCTTGGCCTAGAGTTTAGGAGCCTTGGGCAGTGGAGAGTGGGGGCTGTGGCAGCTGAAGGTATATGGCTTCTCGGTGAAATTTGCTCCAGAGGAAAGCACATGACCCCAAGCCGCCTTAAAGTGGATGATTCAAGTTCACGGTGCAACATCCTGAAGCCTCCAGCGACTTGAGCTGAGATTTTCCTGTTCGACTTGTTTATTTAGATTGGGTGGAGGTTGTGTTCAGGGGAAGCTCGCATCCCCCCCCCCCCCCCCAACCGACCTAACCAAAGAACCTCACCTTTTTGTTGCTCTACCCACCAAACCCGAAGCCTTGCAAGCTGCTGCTCAAGGTATGGTTACCAAACCACGGAAGTTGCTTTTCGTGGCTTCCCTCGCTGTCCTTGCCGTGCTGCCTCGGGCAATCGTCCATCACCAGGGCCGCTGTGCGCATACATCAGCTGGGCTTGTAGTACTGAAGGGCATGTGCAACGGTGGGCAAGGACATAATTCAACTGGATGTCCAGCTTCAGTACTTAGCCAGGAAGGTATCTAAAGCTAGCTTGTGCCTCTGCACTCTTTGTGCAATTAAGGAGAAAATCAGACAACCAGGCCACCTCGTTGCATTCCCTGGCCAGGAGTTCGATGCAGATGTCTGAGGGTTGCGTGGGGTCATGATACCCATGATGGCACTGCAGAAGCTGTACATTTAGATATACACCTTCTGTTGCCTGAACAGTATTGAACCGCGATTCCGGCACACAGAGCAGATCCCACTCCGTGCGCCAGGGATAGCTGGACTCCGGAAAGCGTGCCGAATCCTGCGACGAATCCCAAGCAATGTGGCTGGCGACCGAGCCGTCTTTTGTTTGAGAGCGTGAAGAGGGTGAGTGCACGGTGTGCCAACATGTACCAACATGCAACGTCGGGGTTTCAAATGCCTTGAGCGAGAGAGAGCGAGAGAGAGAGGAATGTAGGGGTTCCTCAAGCCCCGTAGAGGAAGAAGAAGAAGAAGAGGAATGTGAGTTCCAGCAGCGAGCACAACTGAAGGGATAGACAGCTGATAGCTGTAGGCAGACTCCTGGGAGAAGGGAACTGATAGGCGAGATAAGTTGAGGGGGAAGGGGAGGTCTTCCGGAGGATTGAATGGCATTACAGGTTAGGGGGAGGGGAGGTTGAGGGTGCCAGTGCCGAGCTCAGTTGAGGGTTCACAAAGGGTTCACAAAGGCCAGCTAAGGGAACTAAAATTGCAGGCTAGAAGTTTCGCAATGCCCTGCTGAAGATGTAGGAGCATGGGGTCTCGTGTGATAGATGCGGTCCCACTAACGGGGGTTTAGCTTGCTGAGGGTAACGGGGCAGAGCATCCATATCATCCATGTCACCCGTGTTCGTCACAGCACGAAGTGTGCAGACAGGCATACAGATGCCGCGGTCATCAGGAATGGGGAAGTAAGGTCACCTGTAGGGTTGATTGCTAGTCGACATTCCTTTGGGGCAAAGGGAGTATGGTGACCGGGGACTGCACATGGAGAGTCTCACTCCAGACCAGACTTGGGCGCGCCTGCGCGCGGGGGGCTTGCCCCCTAATTATATATAAACCCTAAGCCCGGTAGAAGAAGAAGAGAGAGAGGAACTCACGTGTCTGTCTCGACGCTTCCACACTCCCATCTTTCACACATTTTCACACCGACTGACTCGGCAGAGCGTGCCCCTTGTGGCGGCCCTTTCGGGGGTCATGCGCACTGCAAGCAAGCAAGCAAGCAAGCAATCAAGCAAGCAAGAGAGAGGGAGCGGGAGGGGGAAGGGGAGAGGGAGGGGGAGGGGGAGGGGCGAGGGCGAGGGCGAGGGCGAGGGCGAGGGCGAGGGAGAGGGAGAGGGAGAGGGAGAGGGAAAGAGAGCGAGAGACAGAGGGGGCGCAGGGTTTTGGAGTATTGGCTTTAATTCGGGTTTGGGGGGGACTACCAATAATACAATGAAAAAGAAAAAGTATATGTATATATACATATATGTATATATATATATACATATCTGTACACATATATATATATATACAAGTTGGAGCAGCGGCAGGTCTGAACGCAACCGGTCGAATTTGTGATCCCGACCTGAGCCACGGCAGCAGCTCATAAAAAAGAATTCAGAGAGTCGGCAAAGCGCACGGGAGTTTGCACGGGAGTTGCATACTACATATCTATATATATATATATACATACGTACATACATACATAAAACATATGCAAAATATGTCTGGAACAGCGTTTGTGATTCAGAGCGGAAAGGCTTGCCACCGTGAGGCACCGATCATCAGGCTCTATGCAACCTACGTAGGCAGCCCGTAATCCCTTCACCCTGAAACCCAAAACCTGAAAACATGCCCCGAGTGTGGGATATTCACATAAATTCCCTTGTTGGTGAATTTCGTGCCCTTGCTGCGTGGTTTTTGGGGATGGCTCGAGGGGGGGGGGGGGGGGTTTCGGCTGTAGCTCAAGTTGTTGCCTCCCCACCCACCCACCACCCCCCAATCCGACTTCGTTTACCTGGAGACTGGCAGCTTGGGATGCAATCCCTAGTACATGATTCCCCTGCCAACTTGCAATCTTCATACTTTGAAAAATGAGAAAAGCAGACCCAATTTGAGGTGGGGAACAGGGGGCTGAATGGGAACCTCGGAATGCTGCGACATTCCCAGCTTCCTTTTGTCTACCGAGGCTGCTGTCTGCAGCCGATCGGCAGCAGATCCAGCAGGCGGGTTCAAGCTTCACGGTGGAGCGTTTATTGAACCTTGTAAACCCTCTAGCCCTGAACCGAAAAGCCCTTGCGATTATCCGAAGAAACAGGTTTCAACCCGCAAGCTTCTCACCAGCCAACTTCCACACTGCAGCCTAGCGAAGATGCCCTTTGCTCTCAGGGTCCTGGTTTTGTTTGTTCGGTTTTTCTACCGTGGCGTGTGATGAAGGCTTCGAGTACGACCTTATAAAGCCTTGGACCCCTAAACGAGTGGCGATTTCGGCCGTCCGCTCTGGGTGCTGTCCTTGTTGATTGAAGCGTGATTAGGGTGTTGGTGCCCATATAGAGGGGAGTTGAGGTCGGGTCTGAGATGCATCGAAGTGTCGGGAGAGTGGTGGGGTGGGCCTGGCCCAGCTGGGTTGTTGCACACCACCTTGGTGCATGACTTGGCTGCATGATTCACTACAGGTTGGTTTCAGGTTTTGGGTAGGCTTTGTTGGGCTTTGAGGTCTTGCAGGAAGTGGACCAGAAGACCAAGCTTCAATGCCCAGATGGTATCTTGGCGCTTTTATTTTTCACGAGCCTGAAATATTCCTGGAGCTGAACTCGTAGTTCTTAAGCCCTGAACTGCACATCAAGCTTTCAAGCCCTACGCAAGCCTGAAACTTATCTTCCTGCCCCCAAAGAAGCCTAACACCCATGCAGAGCCCCGACGTCGGGAACCTGCTGTCCAAGCAGCTAAAGCTAAGCGCTATAAGGCTAGGCATTTAGGGGTCTTGAGTACGGCAGCCGTCCAGGTCGAGGGGTGTGTATCGGACTTGGAGATGTAGAGAAGATGTGCGTCTGCGAGGGTGGTGGGCTGTGAATCATCTCCTCAGCCACTGGATTCATCACACTTGGGATTTGTTCATGTAGGGCTTTGGGCATGGCCTGGATGGCCTTTGCAATCACCAGGTCAGTCAGTGGAGCATGTTCATTATAATGGTGGTGCACGTTCTCTACGCATGCAGAGACGAGGGTTTGGGGCTCGCAATGAAGGCAAGAACCACTCCTACCAAGTCGCAGTTCTGGTAGCGACTCGGCTGCGAACGATTCGACGTGGCTAGGGTGGCAAAACACCTTTCTTGCCACAGGGGTGTGCTGTAAGTCCCCTTCCTGGAGCAGTTGGTCCAGTTACAAAGACAGGCTTTTGCTGTAATTAGAGTCCTGTTTTGTCAGAGACCTATTGGTTCAGTATGGCATTGCGTTCTTCAGGTCAATGGCAGGTGTGACGGTGGTGCTGGATCTTAGGCAGGGTCCCTCGACCCTTGGACACCACTCCCAAAGGCACAACCGCACCCACTGAATAGAACATGGTGGCTAGTTTTCGCGGCTGTCAACATCGAAGGTCAAGAACATCGCCCGCAGCGAGTGGATTGGCCCATTTGGCGCCCACACATGGCTCTTCGGAAAAAAAGAAGCGAAGCCGCAATCTGAGACAGTCTGCTTCTTGCAAGTCCTGCGTTTCTACACATCCTACGTCCATCCCATCCCACCCTCAACTGAAGAAGTCTCATTTCAACTCTTGGTTGTTTATCTTCTCGTGCCAACAGCTGCACGACACTTGCGAGTCATACCGGTCCTAGATCGCATGCGACCAGCCAGCATTTCTCACAATTGAATGCTTCTCGAAATCCAGAAGAAGTGCTGTAATTACTGTCATCATCAGAGCGACAGCCCTGTTGCAGTTAGTCGCATACTGATGCGATACAGGTAAACGTACAGTATGTCGACATAGAGATGTGTGCATAGACGGGTGCGCAGAAAGGCAGCAGTAGATACGACACATCAACACATCAACTGATCAGGAGGTGACGGGTGAGCACTTTGCCCACCGGGTCGGTGATCTCTGGGGCGTTGGCGATGCAGGCTGCGACAATGGTGGCAAGCTCAGAGAGGGCGTTCAGGGCGTTCAGCTTACTTGCAGTGTCGAGAAAGGGGATTCGCACAAGGTGCTCAGGAGTTGCAGCAATGAGGGTAGGGCCGGTTAGGGCTCTCGGGCCCAAAGCCTGTTGGACTCGCAGTGTCGAACGCGCGGCACAGACAGTCTGGAACTTTGCACAGTGTGGAAGTGTTTATTTCTCTTATGTTGAGTCAAGGAGGTAGAAGGTCAGTGGTCAGGAGGAACGGGCGGCACGAATGCTGTGTCAAAGTGTTCCATTGCCAGAGCATTACTCTTCTCGGCACAAGTTAACAGCCAAGGTTTGATGCTTTTCTTGAGCGTGGACGACCGCATGTTCTACTTGAAGACGCTTGCTGCCACAGACCCCGACAGACGGTCCACAGCAACGTTGTACGTATCTAAGGTGTCTGTTGGCGTTACGCCGAGAGTGGGGGACGCCTTAGGCCGGCGATCAAGGTTGAGTCTCAGAATCTCTCAGTGTACGAAAACAATATGGGAAAAAAGGCGCTACTAAGCCCCGCGCTTGGCACCAAAGAGCCTCCGCACATGTGGAGATCCGAGGACTGCCAAGCAAACGCGCGAAGTGCTGTGGGATTCAGAAGCCGAGACCATCCTCAAGAACATGAAGCCTCTCCTGCAAAAAGGGGATGCAGCTCGGTCAGCACATGCCATGCAGTAGCCAAGCGGTGGAGATTCTGCCATAAAGAGCCTGAAATATGTGTCCCGGTTCCCAGCAGGAGAATTCCTCAGAGTTGAGGCTTAAGAGATTGAAGCTGTGTACCCTGGCGGGTGGGATTTTGGACTCTTCGGTTTTTTAGGCTTTAGGGTGGCCTTCAAAGGCTTCAGGGCCTGTCCAAGCTCACGTAAAGCGGGGTCCCATCTTGGGTTCGGGTTCTCGTCGCTTTGCCTCCAAGCTAAGACTGGCGCCGCGATTCTCCGCGGCACAGAGGAGATCCTGGAAGCACTGGAAGGAAAACGTGTCCCAGCCGCTTTGCCAGAAATTGAGGGGTACAAAAAAGGATGGCAGTCTTGAATCTTGATGCTTTGTTTTGTAGGCTTGCATTTCAAGTCGCATGGCATTCAAGCCATAGTCCCACAAAGGTGTATCACACGTGGACCGACTACCTCCTGTACACCGTTTTGGCCCTCTGTGTCTGCACCTGGCCACACATTGCGGAGTCTTTCGTGATGGTGCATGCTGAAATGGAACAACGCAGAGCTTCATGAATAGTGGTGTAGACCAGCCCAAGCCGTAGTTGTCACGCTGCGCGTCGATTGCCTGGGTGGGGCTTGGGCATGGGGACGCTGGAAGGTCTAGAGGCGGCCCGGGTTCCACACGTGCCAATTCGCAGCACGGACAATCTCAGTTCTGGAAAGTTCTCCACTGAAAAAAGCTTCCAAAATAGGGAGGGGAGAAAGAGGTGGGGGGGATCGGGGCACCCCACCTACGGGGAGCAATCCATAACAAGCATCGCAGCTTCAGGCATCAACTTACCTCAGATCCTGGCTCTCTTGATCATCGGGCTGGCCTTTGTGACCCTGTGGCTGCAGGTAAGGGTGTGTCAATGTCCAGTCCTCAACAGCTCCAGGCCGCAGGGTTGAGGTGGCTGGCAGTAATGAAGGGCCTTTCTGTGTGGGTGGTAGAGCTACAGGGAAGTGGCCTGCAGAAGGAACAATTCCAAACATCCAGACAGGTAACTGGGCAGGACGAACTGCCAACCAGACGAAAGCAAGATCTCTTCAGTGATATCATCCCCTGATCTGATCTTCTCGTACGTTGGGGCCCATGCCTTGATCGTTGGTCCTCGGTAGCTTCGGCTCGGGGTTTGCTTTATAGACTGAATGTTGGGGTTTAGGGTAGAATCCAAGGACCATGCTGATAGCCTGGCCCTGCGCCAAACTCGCGGATGCAGTTTCGGCCGGTTGGCGGAGACTCTTTCCCAGCAGCGCGCAGAAGGACCTGCAACGCACCTGCGGCTGACACCTAAGAGATCCTGTGAGCCCCCTAAAGTCCGTTCTTCTTACCGCTCGGGACATTCCAGGGCTTCCTGCGGTGGGCTTGGAAGTAAAGGGGGCTTGAGGGCTCCAGTTCTAAGAGCCCTTGCGACTCGAAGAGAATTGGCGACCTTTATGGTATGTATGGTGCTGTATCTCAAAGTCTTCTTTGAGCCCCGGTCCTGAAGTTACCCGAGCCAATCTAGCGAAATCAGACCCCACACCTCCGAAGCCTGAACAGGCACCCGGAGATTCGCGAACCTTGTTGCCTGCAAGCTCCTGTGACTAGTTGTAATTTCCTATTCCAGGTGTGCAGAAGGAGATGGAAAAGGACGAGTTCGACCAGTCGATGTGTCCCATCTGCCTGGAGATCCTGGGCTTTCATGAAAGGCAAGTCGTGCACCAGAAAACAAGCTTATTCTGTCAATAAGTCCCCAGAGCTGTCATGATGCCCCGTGTGACTAGCACGCAGTCATGCCCTGAGCCCTAGCCGTGAAACTCCGACTCCGACTCCACACATGTCCAAGATGCATTGCGGTGCAGTGGCAATTTTTCGGAGATTGTGGCTGCGGCGTTGAGGTTTTCACATGCGCTTTGCAAACCCAGGAATTTCGGTTCTGAAGAATCTGCCGACGTGCAAGTTCTCAGCTGCGGACTGACTGCACCAAGCAGCAGGTGTTGCATACGCAGGAATATCATTTTGCATTGATTTCTCTGACCATGCTCTGTTGCAACTTGCTTGCTGACCGCCCTCTCTGTCTCTCTCCCCATCTCTCTTTCTCTGTTCTTCTTGCTCGTGACACTTACTTCTTTCTTCTCTCTCTATCGCTCTCTCCCCTCTTTCTCTCTCGCTGTCTCCCTCTCTCCCTGTCTATCTCTTTCTCTCCATCTCTCCGCTTCTGTGCGGCTCGGAACTTGGGAATCCTCGAGTTCTGCGCTCTGCCGAGGTAAGCATCGCTTCCACAAGAAGTGCATTGAGGAATGGGTCCAGGCGAAGGAGTCTCATGGCAGCTGGAGTTTGTTCTACAGTACGGTCTCCTTTCTGGTTTGCCGTTTATTTTCGCATTCCGGATGATTGAGGGTATCAGAAGGGCCTCAAAAGAAATGCTGCGCTGACTTGTTGCAAGCTTCTGTGTGGAATTTCCTGGCTATCGCTACGAGAGTACTAGGTACAGTACGACAGGTGGGCTGCAGGGACCCCCTCCCACAGCTTGGTAGCAAGACCAAGCGCAACGCCCTCCTTCAGACAAGCCGCGCATTATGCTCAGGTCCTGTCCGCTGTGCCGAGCTGATGTGGGTGCTGAGTTCGCACTCTCAGATGAGGCAATCCCGCACTGCTGGGTAATTCCCCTTAAGCGTGATATTCCTTATCCCCAACCGCCTGCCCAAGAGTGTTGTACCTCAGGGCATAGAGAGTCTCGAGATCCTCTGCTGATTCAACCAGGATGGCCAGAAGTCTGAGCACTATCAGCGACGACTTCGCTTCTACCTCTCGCGCCTTGCGCAGCGCTTCCTTGCCAGCACTGTAAGGGGTGCAATCCGATGGTTGAGGGATTCGATGAGGTTAACACTCTCGTTGATGGTACTTCAACTGGGGCGGTGTGGGAACGCACATCTCCCTCCAAGATGATCCCACCAGGGAGATCATGGGCATATCATATATCACAATTACAATGTTTCTTTAGTCAAGGTTTCTATCAACACCCTATGTTGTTCTTGTTCTTGTTTACTCTCGGCCTTAACTTTTCGGGCTACCGCAGCTTTTGGCGAGATTATGTCTTAGGTCGGGTTAGGGCGCTTAGGCTTCGCGACTTCACGGTCAGGCAGTGCATGTTCCTTAGGCTCTTGGCGCGCGACACGTCGAATCAAGAAGTTGCCTTCAAACCCTAAACCTTAGCCCAAACTGACGCCAAGCATCAAACAAGATGTGCAGTCCGCCCAGCTATGCCAGAGTGAACAATCAGGGCAACAGTGAGCCCTACCCCTTAAGATTCAGAGAGAGAGCCTCTTCTTATCTGTTGGGCAGCACACGTGAGCTGCAGGGATCGTGAGCTTTCATCCAAGTCATCCTTTTAGTGAGTGTTTCTTTTTCATTTTGCCACGACAGGCCTTTGAAGAAGTCGACAAACAGGTTTCGGGCCCGAGCTTTCAAAACCTAAGCCTCTGAACATCGAGCCTCCAAGCTCAGAAGCCAAGCCGAGTCTGAGAGTGGAAAGAACCCGAGCATGTCACAGGGCTTCTAGATATTCCGACATTTCTGGGCTTGTAGGGTTTGTAAGGTTGAGGGCTGGTGCGTGGCCATGTCCCCAGCATATACCTGGCAGTGGGACAACATGGTTGGGGGTTGGAGGGGTGATGAGGAGTTAGTGCAAGGCCATCCTGGCACCTTCCGGACGAGTCGAAATAGCCCAATGTACTACTCCAGCAACGACACCTACCTTCTCTATGCCCCTTGGCCAGAGAAGCCAGATGTGGCACAAGAAGCCCCGGAGACTGCCCCAGAGCTCCAAAACCCTCCACTTATGGCTTGCACTTGCAGTCGTTTTTTGTTTGAAGCTCGTTTCCGGTAGAGTTGCCAAATTCAGGTTTGAAAGTTGAGGGCCTTGCGTTCAAAGTTCGAAGTCTATCCACAGCCATTGCCTTTGAGCTTGCGCCCCAGTGGACACACCTTAACCACTACAAGCCCTCCAGTCAATCTTGGCTTCGCACACCCTATGCTCGCAGCGAGGTGCCCCACCACTCTTACGCTGACAGCGTGACCAGCAGCTTCCACAGTGCGACCACTGTGGCGACGAGCTCCATGGGAGGTATCCTGGCATTCCCGAAGACCCGGCCTAAAGACGAGGCACTGAGGATGGATGCTCTATCCGAACCTACGTTGTCAGGGGCAGACTGGTATTTTGCTCTGGGGGTTATGAGAACAAGCTAGGGAAGTGTAGATGTTGCAGGCCTCATGGAGAGTAGGGTTTGCTATAGGGTTCCGAAGCGAGAGCGGCTTAAGGGAGACAAGTAGCCCAACGCCTTCTGCCTGAGTTGTGATTGAGGTCGCAGGGGGGGGGGGGGGGGCGCGTCAGACAGACAGACACTCTAATTACCACCTTCGGGGCCCGTTCTTTGGCCTGCTCCAAATGTCAGCTCCACGGGGCAACATTTCGGCTGCAGAAACGCGCCTTATGCCACGTTTTGTCTGACTCTCTGTCTTTCAGTTGGCACCCCATCTTAGGAGCCCTAAACGTGAGAGGCTCTTCCGAACTTCCTTGTTAACACTGAGAAATTGGCGCAGTCCAAGGCAGGGCGGTGGGCTGGGCAGCCTTCGGAAGGCTTATAGCCTTGCAGACTAATGAACTTCGGGAGTGCCAGAAAAAAAACGGACAGAGCGCACTTTTCGCTCGAGACTTGAACTCCGCATCCCCATGTTTCTTCAGCATGCGCCTCGCACAGAGGTTTTAGAGTAGATTGATGAGGGTTTCAAGGGCTCCCGATCGATCAAGTTTGGGCTCAGGGTGTTTGGAGACATGCCCACAAGAAGCTCAAATGGCACATGTTTCGACATGTTTGCACCGAGTCCATATCGACGTTTTTCTTCATGTATCTTCATGTCCTATATGGGTATTTCCAAAAATAGGGGTACCCCGCTTATAGCCCAAACAGAATAGAATCCCCTTACAGGGACCGGAAACCCCCATATACACACGCCGCCAGCAAGGGCCCAACAAGGGCGACCTTCCGTTTCGATCTTTAACCATCGGCCGGCCGGGGCCCGCTGACATGCACAGGACCCTAAATTCCCATCCCTGCCCGAAGCAAGACATCAAACTTACAGGCTCCTGTAGAGGCTTCATAATACCATATAATGCCTATATCCTTGCAGGCTCGCGCAAGCACAACTTCCCAGTAAAGCCACAACCCAGGTCACGGAGGAGGAGGCGGCTTCGGTGGCGGCGGCTTCGGCGGAGGCGGAGGAGCTGGTGGCGGGTGGCGGCCCCCTCAAGGGGATACGGTCAGGATTTGAGGCTTGTGGGGCTTTGATGTATTTACACAACTGAATGATTACACTGAATGCTCACATTTCAATGTGTTCAGCTTCTGTTCATGATTGAAGATGATATGCGGTACGGCATACAGTCGGCGTCAGCCGGTTACGGGATGCTTGAGTTCATGTAAGTTGTGTAAAGACCTGTTGAGACTGCGGTAGGATGTATACGATGCCCCCCCCCCCAACACATGTTCAGAAGTAAAGCATCTCAGGGCCCGTAGCCACTCGCAGCGCCAAACCCAAATAGCTCTGCACTCTTAAAACGGGAATTTGGGACCGTGAAAGGCTCAAGGTACACAAGTCTTGGAAGCTCGAGCTTGTTCAGTGATCACACTTAAGGGGTTTAGGGTTTAGGGTTTAGGATCCGTAAGACAGGCCCTTCCCAGCTGACTTCAGGAGTCTGGGTTCAAGAGGATCTGTAAGACCGTAAGAATCTTGTTCCTTGCCGTGTGGAGTGCGGCCATTGTGGACTCGCTTGTGACTTGTAGCGATTTTGGGTTTGCTATAGAGAGACTTTGTGCTGGTTTGGGGGTTGAGGGCGGGGTCGCTCAATCGGATGCCTGAAGGTTAGGGCCTTTGACTGGGAAGGCCCCTTGATATAAGAGTCCAAAAATCCTGAAACTTAAGAAGGGCTGTAATCCTCCCGATGACCGGGTGGCCTAGGTGATCATGGAAAGCGTGAGGATCGTGCTGCCCAGCACAGAATGAAAAACAAGTGTGCTGCCACGCGTTAAGTGTGCAGTGTGCGGGTTGGCATGTTCTGTACCTTCTAGGGCTTCGATGAGCCAGCAAGCTTGTATTTTGAGCTTTTCTTTCGTGATGGTTCTTGTTCGATGGGATTTGAATTTCTCGCGAAACTATGAATCCTGAAAGTAGGGATGCGGGCTGCAAGCCCGCGGCCGAAGTATAATTGGTTTTCCTCTGGCTTGGTCGGTTTCCAAGCTTCTGCAATCTTTGTGGATTCCGGGCCCAAGGTCTCCATCTGCTCTTGAAGGCACTCCACCACTCTTGTGCCATCCTGTAAGGAGTCTTCTACTGTAGGCTCTGCAGGTAAAAGACACCGAATACCTACCAAGGCGTGGGCTCCTGCACTGTCCGGAAGCATGGCGAACCCTAAACACCCAAACCCTGAGCCCTAGAGCCTGTGTCAGTTCGCAGAGACCATATGTGTAGGGGGTTGCTCGGTCTGTTGCGTTGGAGCGTGGTCAAGATGCCAGAAGGACCCCCCCCCCACTCCCCAGTAGGAGCCAGAATCCAAGAAATCTTGATGTCACCTTCCGTGCCAACATGAAATCAGTGTGTGTTTCAAGTGGCCGGTCGTGACAGCGAGTTCCGAACAGGCTTTTGGCTTTAGGGCCTGTACGGCTCAACTTTCGGGTTGATACAGCTCTTGGGAGGTTTCCATCGGGACATAGGGTTGATTGATAAGAGTTGTTTATAAAGTTACGGGTTTACGCCATTTTCTTGCAATTTTACTGAGTAAAGTAAGTTTGATCTTTGCTTGCAGAGCGGACTGCGTCGAAACGCATGTGCGACGTTGCGCAGCTTCTGCCACAGCAGTTCGGCACTCCAGGTTCTAGGGCCCATGAATCCTTGCATGAATCCTTGCAGTTGCCGGCGAGATCCACTTGTCTTGTGTGGTCACTGTGCGCACATCTCGACGTGCTCGGTTTGAGGGATGCAAGCACAATCAAGCACAGCTTCGGAGCTGGTCTCCGAGCCATGGTCTTGTGAGGACCAGGCAGAGTCGGGAGCATCCAGGAATCCAAGCAGTCGCAGTCACAGGTTCCTACTTTGACGTCCCATCTACCTGCAAACCGTCGCCCGAAGTTTCAAATACGAGCAGTAGTCTACTCTTCTGACTGCCACGTTGTTGCAAAAACCTCTAAGATTATTTAAAAATCCTGCCGCCCGCCGCCCCGAAACTAAATGGATGCCGAGATGACTAGAAGGGGTTCAGGCTTTGAGGGCTTAGGCTTAGGATGCAAAAAACAAAGGGCTTAGGCTTACAAGGGTTTGTGAGGTTCTTTAATTCTCTTCTTTCGCTCTCTCTATGTGTCTTTTGTTTTCTGTCTCTCTCGCCCTCGCTGTCCATGACTCTCTTTATCTCTCCCTCTCTCTCTCTCTCTCTCTCTCTCTCGCTCTCCTGCACTTGTATGGAGCAAGAGCCAAGGTTTTTGGCAGGCAAATTTGGTGCAAGCTATATGCCATACAACGCAAACCAAAAGACACAACTGCCTGCGAGATACAACGTGAAAAGGATTCAAACAGGAACGCGATAATTGGGTCTTATTTTCGTTTTAATTGTCCGGGTTCCTTGCCTTGCCAATGTGACACACGCATACAAATTGAAAGCAAATCGTCTTCTACCGCCAACTTTAAGCTTGTAAAGCACCTTGAATTCGAAAGCAAGATCTTTTTTACGAAGGACGGGAGACCATGAGTTCTATACCTTGAACGTGTCGGTGACAGGCATCCAGCCATTTGTGGATCTGAGCCAAGTATGAGTCGCATTATACATGCCACTTGTAGAATGCAACGTAGTTGTCCATGGGTCCGAAGCCACGGTGATCAAAAGCTACCCTCCGAGAGCAAGCATCACCTAGTGACACCCTCAGACCGGATCCTGTAATAAGTGCAGATGGCAGCGCAGGAGAAGCCAAAGGACCGACACGTTGTGAGTTGTGATTGGCTGCCTTGATTTTGTTTAAGAAGCAGCCCTGTCATCATGTTAGCCTGTTCTGTGTCAACACCTGGCTGGGTTGCGCAAGGCGCTTGATCAAGCAGGTACTCCCATGGGCTTGTGGAAAACCCACCAGCATGCACATGCGTAGAGGCATCTTGAACATACCAATTATTGTAGAGTTCAGGCAACCCAGGACTTCTTGCGGCATCGTTGCATCGTGCGAGCACATAGAGGCAGTTGATTGTCGACTTACCCAGGCCCCCTCACCAGGTCCCCACAAAGATAAAGTGAACCCACTTTGAGGCACGTGTTGCTGCAGGAGGTCCATGCCTGTCACGCCTGTAAAACATGTGGGTTCAGGAAGCCACGGATGAGGATGACAGTGGCGACGTGGCAGACCATCTCCAGGCCACGCCGCCTACCCGTTTTCGTGCTTGTCTGGGCTTCCAGAACAGCAGTTGATGGCGTTGGATTTGTAGCCCTAAACCCTATAGGCCCTATGAGGCCTGACTTTTTTTAGTGCTGCAGAAGATGGCTGCTCCCGCCTGAAACCTGCATGAGTCCAAGTTGTCCGCCTCGAACCTGCGGCCAAGGCAAGACACATGCGAACGCCCAGGGTATAGGGTTTAGGGTTTAGGCTTTAGGGTCTGGACTCCTAGACTCACACAACCGCCTAGAAAGGGACTTGACTGTACATGTATATATACACAAGCAAAGGAGCCAGTCAAAAAACCCAAAGCCCTGCTTCAGGGAGCGGTGGAGGCCTCCTTCAGACTGAAGCGCCTGCTTTCAGACGATCTGAAGGCCAAGCATCACCCCGTGCTCCAGATTCGGAGGTTGAGTGGGGCTGGGGAGTTGACTTAGGGACCTGGGGGAGGTGCTTCGGGGTCGGGGGCTGATTCAGGGTTGGGGCTTGCTTCATATGCCTGTGGTCGGTGGGGTGTGGGTGCCATGCCCGCAGAAACTGCAGTTGCTTTGGCATCTAGTGTCCCTCCTGTCCTAGCACACCATCGCTACCCTACACACCAGAGACTCTTGAGCACACAATGAGCAGAGCTTTTGTATATATGTATTTAGAGAGAGAGAGGGCACTCTGCGTCAGCGTCCTTCAAGCCCCGAAGAAGAAGAAGAAGAAGAAGAAGAAGAAGAAGAAGAAGAAGAAGATCAGAGAGTGCTCTGGGGGGCTCTCTTCTATGCTCTCCTTCCCTCTCTTCCTCCCTTCTTCCCAATTTTTGGCCAGGCCAACCTCCAGCAACAGCCCACCAAGCGCGCACGCTTCGAGGAGCAGAACGTCGGTCCCGATGAGGCAGGCTGAGGGTTTGGGGGTTTTGGCCGGGACCTCTTGGGGATCTTGACATTTTTTTTTTTTTTTTGGGGGGGGGGGGTGTTTTGGCTTGAGGCTTTCGAGTTTGAGGGTTGTGCAAGTTTTGGGGGAAGCGGGCGCATTCTAGAGTTACGAGGTGCATGCCAAGAGGCTATGTATGCGTTGTGCTCTTCATGTCAAGAAGTTTTGGGATTCGTCATCTTGTGTTGTTGGGGTGCCCTGGAAGATGTCGCGTGTTCATGGGTTTGTGGTGCCGCGCTTTCATCCCGTTGCTGTGTCCTTCCGGCTTCCTGGCAGACCGCTCGCATCGACCGAATCCTTCGCCGCTTGGCATGCACTTGTGCTGAAAGCTCCGTCAAAACTCAAGCCCCCATCTGCTCTAAGGAAAATGGGGCCTGCAGGGGGAGGCACGATGGTTCACAGAGCGGTCAGGTTGAGTCATCGCAAGGGGCTTGGAGCTGGGCGTCCATGGCACTAGGGCACTAGGAACTTGTGGTAATGAGCGACGTGTGTCTTCCCCAGATCCGAAGCCATAGTCGCATGAGGCTGCTGTGTCCATGCAACCAGATGTTGTGAACCCAAACCCTAACCACTTAGAAACCCACACCAAACCGTCAACCCAACAATGCAGAGGATGTGGGATGTAAGCCTGGCTTCCTTGTCAAGAGCTGTTGCGCGGAAGCACCTTAGCATATCTTAGCATGCAAGCGCCCTGGCGCAGAACATCTTCGAGGCAAATCCAGGCAAGCACTCGCAACCTGCAGTTCCATGCAACACCTACATCATCCACCATACACAGACAGCATGCAACCCGTATAGACGAGAAATGCCAGACAATTACAAGAATGCAACCCGAAACTGCAAACATCCCAAAACCGAGATGTAGCTGGCCACGCACACTCACTTCTTCGCCCTTGCTGCCACTGCAGACTGTGGTCCGGCACGTGCTGGAAGGGCTCAACGCTTTCGAGCTCAAAGAGCTCGAGAACTCGGGGTGGGACGCCGATTTGTTGAGGGAAAAACGAATTCTTAAAGTTGCAGTTTTTGTGGGTTTCGGAGATAAGCCTTGCAGCACCAGTTGAGCACGGCTTAGATTCGGCTTAAGCAATGTCAGGCAGAATCTCGCATGCTTGGTCTGTTGGGATCATGGCTGTTCCTCGTGGGTCCTCGTTCAGTCTGGCAGCTTTGTGCACCAGCCGCCCAGATTCAGCCTTGGTTGCAAGGTACTACCCAGACACCACGAACGAATGGCGAGGTCCAGCTGATGCTCGGCTTAAATTGGGGAAAGAGCTTTTGAGACCTATGATACCTATATGATACCTATATGATACCCATATGATACCTATATGATACCTATATGATACCTGTGAAACCACTATGTGTTCCTTTGTGGCCCAGTCGGCCCGGGCTTGAAGGTCAGAGTTCTTTTAGGAAGCCTGGCTTCGATGCTATCCCGGCTGCCCAAAGACGGCAGAACAAAAACAAAACAAAAACACAGAGTATGGATGCAAGAGTTCAGTTTCTTACTGCTGCCAAGGCAGCTTGCAAAATCAACCGGGGGTGGACGATTCAGTTATTTGCTTGACATGATGCTTGGAGCTTCTCCTTCGTATCGGCTAGGTGCTCTCCCGGGTTTGTGGGTGGCCAGAAATCTCTACCCGAGCAAGTTGCTGAGAAGAAGCTCAACGTGCCCGTGAAAAGCCCTTTCGCTGACAGGAACTGTCTGCCGTCCATATTGCGCAGGCCTGTTCGGGCAAGCTATTTGTGAGATTGCTGACTGGCGTTGCTCTGGTGCAGAAGGACCTTGTAAAAATGAGGTTCAAGCCCAGGAAATTAAAGTTCAGAGCCACGCAGCCAGCAGAAGCATCACTTCACTATGTATTTCCCAACTCTGCCCATAGTCCCCAAGCCAGTCCTGCACCCGATGAGATCTCGACTGGCTTGTCGGAGTCAAGACAGTCGCAACCCGAAGCCGTATTTGACCCAGCACTTACCTGGCCAGATGCGCGAGATGATGGGCCAAAGTTGCTTGGTCAGCTAGCAGCTAGAAATCTGGAACTTCCCCTCCGTATATTTGCTGCTGAAGATAAGTGACTCAGATGTTTAGGTTGTCGAGTTGTGTGGGATGGTTACAATGCCCCAGTGCACTGAGGTGGCGGATCCCTGGATCCGATTCAGGCATTCCGCGCTCATTGGAACCTGGACGGGACGTTCCTGAGCTGACATGATCTGTACTTCGCAGCAGATCCAGATTGTTCGCGCTTGTAGGGCTTGTGCTCGTACCATAGAGCTGTATTTGGAGTGGTGTCATCTAGCCGCAACGATCCCTCGCAAACAAGGCTCCCAAGGAGAATGTCACTACGCATGCCTGTGTTTACATTGAATTGCATCCAGGCAGGAGGTCAGACTACGTCTTCTGTGCCACAAGGACGGCGGCGTTTTCGGCCCTTGTGACTGCCAGAACATGCGAGTTTCCTTGACCTGGGAGGACGTGCGCTATGTGATGAAGCATTTCGACGGAACGCGGCCGTTCCAAGCTGAGTTTGAATTTGGCGGGTTCCATGGTCCGATGGTTCAGTGGGCTCCAATCTTCACAATTGCTGGCCACCCGGAACACGGGGACGATGGGGGGGAACCCAAAACCCGAGAGCGGCGGGGGGGGGGCAGGGCGGGACATAAAAAGGTCCCCCAGCCCAGGCTCGAGCAAGTGATGGAGGAGGCAAAGCCTCGACCGGCATTGCGAGGCCTCTTCCAGTCATGTTGGGGCTTAAGGGTTTGAAGGGTGTAAAGGGTTTAGCGGGGATTTTGGGGGGTTTAGGATGACAGCCAGCCCGATGGTATTTAGAGTTTGCAACGACGGACTGCTGGCTGACTACCACTTCGAATGTCCAGTGGTGCGTCAGCTGTTCAGCATTGCTAGATGGATCATGATAGTGGTCGTTGCTTTGTCCTGCAGGGCTCAGCGTCGGGGCTGCACCGAACTTCCAATCCGGATCCAAGGCCTTGCCGTGCGTTTTGCCCATTTGTTTTGCATTTTAAGGGCTGCTTGAGGTTGAAAAAGTCTAACAAAGTTCCACTACTTTTGGAGGGACTTCTTCTAGACAGCTTATTATTTTTGAGGAGTATTTGCGCTCCGCAACTCCATAGTCACGGATTGCGCAGGTGCTTGGACGCTACTACCGCACGGTTCTCAGTTGGCATGGCGAACGGGCAGAGATCAAGTAACAAGCGTCATGTTGTCATGTTGTGTCCCTGAGTGTTGGTGTTGTGAGTTTTGGCGTCAAGCCGGGGAACTAGTCCAGGAACATGTTGAGAGCATGCTTCAGTGGCGGGTCGATGAGATTGTTTTCTGAGTGTACAAGCTCCCGGGGCTCAACCGTGGCTGAGGTCTCGAAATCATCGACCCTACCACTGACGCAGTCGTCTTCGGTGATGCAAACTTGTCGTTTGCACTGAATTTGGCCAGACATCGTGGCTTGGCAGCCAAGTTCTGCCGGACACACACACACACACATTACGTTTAACAGCACAGCCAGAACCTTTACGCCCCGCAGCTAAAACGCGGCCAGGCTGTCCCTAAAGACCTGAAGCCATTTGGATTCCGCAAGCTTCCGTTGCACAGGGAAAGCTTTGGGCCACGTGGGCCGGGTTTTGGCCACCACCTTCGAGAACCTCGAGACACTCAGTTTTGTTTTGGAGTGCGGTGTCAGGTTTCACGGGTACTAGGAATTACGTAGGGTTTGCCGGGCTCTTCTAGGCGTAGATGGATGGCCCAATATCAGATTGACAGCGTGATTAAGGATTTCTAGGGCTGTTTGAATGAGGGCCGAGGTTCGCAGTGATGTAAACTGTGGACATGGGAAGTGCCCAGTGGCCCAAGGCCTCATTGTTTTCAGATGCATCCATTCGTTAGCTGTCGCCCCCTGTTTAAGCCCTGTATAGCCCCTCCTCAAGCAGGCATCCTGGGGGCCAGGTGCTTGCACGAATTTGAAGACCTCAGAGATGATCATGGCAGAATTTGAGAATCAATTCAGACCAAGGACTCTCCGGGAAAGATACATGGAGCTGGGCGCTCGATTTGGTTTTGAGTGCTTGTCAGATAAGGTGTGATTACATATGGCTCCTTAGACACAAGTTTACCTGAAAGCCGGAAACGCTTTCGATCAATGTCTCAGTTTTCAAGCAATCCGGACAATCGTAGGCCATGCAAAGCCACCGGTTTGTGTCATTGACAGGAGCGCAAGCCGTTGGTTGAATTCTTGACCTTTTATGCGCACCGCTGACAAAGCATCTTTGCGTTGCGAAGCCTAGTCAACCATGGTTTCTTGAATGTAAAGATTGTGGGTCACAGGGTTCAGTGTTGAACACAAGAGGAGGTCATGGATCAAGCCCCGTCCTACTTAGCAGAACCCTCATGCGGCGCTACAAGCGTCACACGAGCAAGCCATTTTGGGCGCATGCAGCGGCAAAATCTGCATTCAGCGGTAAACTCAAGCCGGTACACAAAGTAGCTCACGGTTGCTGCTTGGGCCATGCCGTTTGCTCATTCCGCCGCGCTTTCGCTGGTTCTCTGCATTCACCCCATACTGGGGTGGGCAAAGGAGGCCATCAGTGTTGAGTCTTTGGGGCTTTTGGGCTGGACACCAAGCTAGGCTCCCAACCCTAAGACTCGAAACCCAACGTATCCCAATCACACGCCAGCGAAGCCTCTTTGGCCTGAACCCTTCCTGCCAAACCATTCTTGACTCTTGCTGCATTGCTGGGCTGCTTCAAATATGAGAGCTCGGATTCGCAATGTTGAGGGGTCAGGGTTCGTGATCTACAACAGGCGTTGCACTGCGAAGGGTGCATCTCTTCATGATGACCGCGCTCACACGACGGCGCCAGGAACCCTAAATCCTGCACCAAACCCTGTACGTTTCTGTCCACACCGCACAATGCTTCATAAACACGCAAATCGCTCGAACTAGGAAAAACTTGCCTTCAAGCCGAGCATGCAGTGATGTAGGATGTGGGAGGGCTAGCTCAAAGTTCTAGGTCACCCAGGACGTTGAAAGTTTGAAGCGAGCAGCCCGGGGAGGTCGAGGTGGCCATCGTTGGTGCAGGCTACAGTGGCCTTTCCGCCGCGCGCGTCTTGCGGAGGCGTGGCTTTCGGAGTTCCGGCACCGGCGCTCGCAACTACGCGGAATGTAGGAGAAGCCTGCTCCAGCAGCCTCAAAACTTTGCAGATCAGAGGTTGAGGGGCTGGCAGGATTTGATGGGTCCTGGGTGGCTTCTCAAGTGCAGTTCCCGTGCTCTACGCACTCAACATCTGAGTCTTAGGGTCATGCAGACCCAAAACGGGACCCTAGTGACTGCAAAGGCGAAACGACACATGCTACGAGTTTGCTGAACTCTATCGTCTATAGCTTCCATAGCTTCTATCTATGTATATATGTATCTATATATATGTACATTAGATTGCATATATATATATATATACTATACCCAAAGCCCTGTAGCTCTTCAGCCCTGCTTGCTCAACCTTATGCCACGTCGCGAGGCATGGGGTTTCTTTCCATGTTCTTGAAGCCCGGGAGCGAGTAGGGGGACGCATCTTGAACCAGGACTCGTCAACCCGACAGGGGTTCCCGAAACCTTTAAATGCATAGCTCTCGGGACTTTCGGGGGGGGGGGGGGGGCTTCATTCGTGCTTGTCGAGTTCGTAAGCGCGAGATCTTTATGGGTGGTTTGTGGCATGAGGTGTGTTTTGATTCGGCGAAGAAGTCACACCAGCGCACCCTTGGATCACGAAACTGATGCCGAAAATGTTGGCCTCTTTGCAGGAGATCGCTGGCCACAGTCCTGATAACGTGCCTTGGGCTGCGCATTGCACAGGGGCATCAACTGAAGCATTGGCTCCATCAGATATGCTATGCCGTGTGCCTTTATAAGCACTCGTCTCAAGCATGTTTCGGGCTTTGGAAGTCGTCTGGCAGACCTGACAGTATCACAAATAGTTTGGGCAGCTGCCACTGTGACCGCAAGCCCGAGAGTTTGGACAGGTCACTAGCTCACTGGAGCTCATTGTGCTGACCGGCAGAAGAGGTCCTACCCTTCAGTCCCCAACTGGTTCAAGCTCCCAAACGCATCCAAAAGGTCAGATCCCTGAATCCTAGGCCCGATAGCCCTAGTACGTCTCACACCCAATGATGGATCAGGTCGTGGAGATGGGAGGCGAATGGCTGGCCACGAGCCACCACAAAGCCTTGGGACCCTTCGCCGCACAATGTCATCTTGCCATTCACGATGAGCTTCGTTCGACTATCTTAACATGACTCTCCTGCTGATGGTGTGGATGATGATCCTCAGGATGGTGACCACGATGATCATAGCGATCAAGATTGGAACCCTCATATGAATATACTCATGCTAAAACTCATGCGCGTGCCAGAGACTCAAAATTGAACAAGGGCTAAAAACAAACTACGTCATAGTCATACTTTTGCGACTGATGGCAATTTCTTCGTGCTTGGCAGAACAAGGACCCAAATGTGAGGATAGTCCCTATTCCCGCTCAAATAACATTGCGCTGCACACCTCAACCCGAAGCCTGTGGCCCTTGCCACCCGAGACCGGTAGACCTTATAACTCTGGGGTTTAGGGTTTAGGGTTTAGGGTTTAGGGTTTAGGGTTTAGGGTTTAGGGTTTAGGGTTTGGGGGTCAAACCATCCTAAGCCCCAAACTGATCTCAGGGCTCTTCAAGGAGTTGGGCTTTGAACTGTTTCATCGACCTTTCAACCGCGACGCAAACAACGGCACGGATCCACCCTGCCGGGGTGCTTGTGCCGTTCGAGCCACGTGGCTTTGACTTCGGGAGGAGTAGAGTTGCGGTTGGGTTCTTTTAAAGGCTCACGCTTCACCGGATTTTAGTTTTAAGGGTATACAAACAGAGCTTTGGAGTGGTGTTAGGGCTTTCCATGAATGGCATCGCTGTAGAGAAACTCAGATGTCGGAATCCTGTTGACTAGACAGCATGAGCATGACTTCTCTTGCCGAAGCGGGTGCATGCAGAACCAATAGCGAGCCCTAAACACCAAAACCCATTGGATGCCAAACTTGTCTGAGCCCTCTGGCGACGTAAACGTTTAACCCAATGGCAAGTGAGTTTTGGGGTTGAGGTAAAGGGCTGAGTAGAGCCCAAATGTCCTAGACCGGAATGTGAGGATCCGAAGGACAGTGCCAGTTCATTCGCCATGAGGGTGTGCGGGGACACTAAATATAGGCCTCGCTTCTGAGTGATCCCAACCCCTTATGAGTCGTGTTGCGTTGTATAGGGTATGGTTGATTGCCACGTCCCTCTGCACGCTCTGTGCGAGAGTGCCGGGCGGATTGTCAAGTCCATCCAATGCCTGACATATCACCGTACTATGTAGATACTTCCGACTAGAGATCACAGACTGAGAATCACCCATGAATGCAGAACTGTCAGACAAGCTTGGAGAGACAGAACACCACAAGAGTCTAAAGCCTTCATTGGTTCGTGCCGTTGCAGCAGTTTGGGTCGTCTGAACCCTCAAGCAGTCAGGTTCGCTCCGAAGACGGCTGGCGAAGCGTGCCGTCGCCATCCGCAGCGACACGTCTGCTTCCAAAGCAGGCTCTCCGTGCCGCTCTGGGCGTTACGCATCCGTGTTTCAGGGGCATAAGAGGCCCCATAGTGGCCCTTAGTGGCCCATAGGGCTCTCAACCCTAAACTAAACTCTACAAGGGGTGGTTTGTGTTCCCTGTTGGTTTTTTTTGGTTGGGTTCCTTTTCACAGGGCACCCCAAAGACTTCACCCGTACAGGCTCATGGGGGTACTTCAGCAATCGACCAGCCAGCTTGCAGGGTACTGCTGAGGCAAGAATAACACCGAAACCCTCAATTAACCCTGAAGCCTAAACCCACCTGGACCAACCCAAATGTCGGCAGAAGCAGCTAGCAGAGTGCTCAGGCTTGAGTTGTTCATGCTTCGGCCCCTACACAGGGCCCCGTTTTGGGTCTCTGCTCTAAGTAGGGTAGCACCCACATAATTACACACCCGCCGGTTGGGAGTTGGGAGTTGTGCAGGAGCTGGAAGTCCTGCACAAAGCGCAGGCGGAGATGTCCCGTGAGGCCAGGCGTTTTGACAATCGGCTCATGCTTAAGGCTCAAAGGTTTAGGGTTTAGGGTTCAGGGTTCATGGTTCAGGGTTCAGGGTTTAGGGTTCAGGGTTCAGGGTTCCGGGTTCCGTGTTCAGGGTTCAGGGTTCAGGGTTTAGGGTTTAGGGTTTAGGGCGAGCCCGACGCTACGACAGATACGAAACACGCCGTGTGACGCACCCTTTTCCAACCCGAACGCATCGCGCTGGGACTCCTTGTCTTACGACGCCTACTTGAACATGGTGCTGGGCTTACAGAATTTTCCTATGGCCTACAATATCCTCTGGGCCAACGCTGACGATGCGGAAGACCTGTCTCAAATTTCGGCCCTGTGCGACTTGGTTGCACTGATCACAGATGCCTTTCCATGACGTGTAGCTTAAAGAATATGCAGAAAGTTGCAAAATTCATCATAATCGTGTGTTTGTAGAACTGGGGTTCCACTATGTTCCTAGTGGCTGTCCGTAATGCTTCCCAGAACCATGCCTCCGTAGACAAGACCTGTAGAGAGTCCCAGTGTGCCCGACTGAAATATCCCCATCCCCATGACTAGGGGGGCAGGGAATTAATTAAGCACGAGGAAGCCTCAAGACGCTTTGAAGCCCAAAGCACTGAGCCCCTGAGTTGTGATCTGGTCGCTGAACTGCTCGGACTCAGTGGAGGGATCTGGGCAGGACCGTCCTGCTCCTTCGGACTTTCGCATCGGGGTTTGGGGCTGTTGAAATTTTTAAGCTTGCGCGGTAGAACCTGGTAGATTTTTTTTGGTGTTGGGTGATGCCATACTGTTGCAATCTCCTGCGAACAACCGGAAGCCCTAAATCCTCAACTCTGAACTGGCACAGCTTTCAAAAAGGTCAGGGTGCCGGTTGGGATCGGGTTCACACCCCGAAGCCCCAGATGCGGAAGGAGAACTTCTGGCGTGTCCGTGGCGGCTCGCAAGGTCCCGCCCTGCGCATGGCTGCGCAGCTGGGATCCTCGTGCAGTTTAGCTGCTTCGGGCTTTAGAGGATTGAATCTTAAGGTTACGGTGGACTACCCTATAGACATCGCAAGACCACTGTAAGAGCACGCCAAGATGACCCCGCCAAAACTCTTCGAGACCACTCTGAAAGCACTCCAAGACCAATTTACAGGCCGAAGAAGCTTTCATGGGCCTCGAAATCATTAAAGCGAAAATGAAGTGTATCGCGAAAATCGGTTTGAAAGGTTCATGCTCGAGACGCTCCACGATTCCATTACTAGACAGGTCGAGTTCGACCTTGCGGAATTCTAAGCGTAATGTAAGAAACTGAGAGTTGTGTTGCCTTTCTCAGGTTCAGCATCGCACTTCCTTAAAAACAGTTCTTTTGTCTGGAACTTTCAGCAACATGGGGGGGGGTGTTGGGTTCAGCTTGCACACTGTTGCGACACAGGACAGGACCTGCAGCTGGGAGCGAAAGTCACGGCAATCCGGCAGCGGGAGGACGCACGGTACGACGTGATCAGCTCCAAGGGCATTGTGCTCCGGCAGGAACAGCTCTAGTAATTGAGAAGAAGGTTAGCATAGTCGGGACAGCCCTCAAGCGGCATGCTGCGTCTCGGATGAATGTTTTGAGAGACTACAGGGTGTGGACTTCTTCGTACCGGCCATAGTGCATTCGGCACATAGCAAAACAGGCACAATTATGTGTGTGTGTTGATTATGCTTTGCACCAACCCTCGTCCGGCAGCCTACACGCTAAGCCCTGGTGACTCCTAACTGCTTCGCGGATTTTTACAAATTTCTGGGCAGTGTAGCCCAAATCCAAAACATCATCATCAACCGTGTACGCCTTTAAAACTCAAAACCCTAAATCCTTCCGCAGCTGAACAGCTCAGGTGGTGGCACGACACGTAGTCTTGGCTGGCCTCACCCCCAGCCTGATAACTGCCATCGACTTCCAACCCCCCCTGGATGGGGCGACCGCTCAGCTGTTTCAGAAGCTGGGCCGCCCAATTCGGACACAGATTTTGAGTTCTTTAGGGTTTGAGGGTTCTTTTTTGTGAATTTTGAATTGACTGCAGCAAGTCGGATGTCGGGATGTAAAGGCTTGGGGGAGTTTAGGCGTTACACGTTGCACAAAAAAGGCTCCTTTTTCTTTGAAGGGTTCGCGCCTGATATTAAGGCGACTGCCCGTCGGTACGACCATGAAGTACTCCATGGTCTATGAGAAGCCTTGGTGGCGCGAGCACGGATGCTGGGTTAATCCTTTACCCTGCCTCCTCTTTACCAGGTTCGGGTTTAGCGGGGTGTTGTTGAGTGTTGCGAGTTGGTTTTCAACTCTGCAGAGGATTCCTGGGAAAGATCATCTTTCTCAACACGTCGGCGCCCAGCAACTATGTGCATTCATGCCTCCTGCCTCAACAATGCGAGGCCGAAACAGTTGTCAAACTCCCTGAAAGAGTCTGATGCCGTCAGGCTTCGAGCGTGTGTTCGCCGAATCGGTTCCGGGTTAGGGGGCTTCTGGGTTGTTGAGGTTTTGCGGAGTCTGCATGAGTTTTTCTTGGATTTCGAAATTCAAGCTGGGGGTCTAAGAGCTGTGTCTAGCCTAACCCCTAAAGCTGGACCCGTATATACTTTTGGGTTTTCAGGCTTCTTTGTGTTCTCTTTTTGGCCGAGGCTTCGACAACTCTCCGTACTCCTGGGCCCGCGGGGCCGAGACCCAAGCATGCCTCACTCAAGGGCCGCTAAACAACTATAAAGCTTGCAAAACGATGTCGTGACATCCAAATCAACACAGGGTCTATCGAAATCATACCCTGAATGCGCCCGCAAAACCCTGAGCGCTCAAGGGTTTCGATTTCCTTGAACCCATTCCACTGAGTCCCAAATTTTGAGTTGAATAGAGCTTTGGCTGGAGTTTGCAGGACATTTCGGGGTGCCAGATGCACTAGCAGCATTTCAGGTGGAACATGACAGGAATGCCACAAGCAAGATAGCAAGCACCATCAGGCATATGACCGGTCCACAAACCCAAACCATAAAAACCCCAACAACCCAAGACACTACACTCTACATGCCATAAAGCTCCATAAACCCTACAAACCTCAAGCGTGCTTTTCTTTGAAGTAGGGATTTGGGGTGTACGGGTTGATTTGCTTTGGGACTTGTGGTGTTGAAAAAAGGTCCTCACGTGCTTCACGGAGGGGGCGCAGAATCGAGCACCTTTTCTCGACCAGTTGAGGGTCCAGCCGGGGTTCGTCGGAGTCCTTACCATATTATGGTTTAGTGCGCGGGTTGCAGGTGGAGGTGGTCGTGTTCCTGCATCTGAATATGGGCTTACAGTTTAGGTTTGAAGGTTTTACCATTCTGTCATGCAGTTTTTGTTGATTAGCCGACCGGCAGCACTCTGCATGCCTGGCGTGACTTCATTGTGGATGAGTGTATCTAGGCCAGGGAAGATCAAGTCCTCAGCATCCGAAACCTTAAACTTTACACGCTAAGCCCTGGGACCCTTGGCGACAGATGGACCCAAGGCATTCCTCCGACTCACAGATTCGGAGCGAGAGTCAGCGATGCAGAACATCCTGGCAGAAGCACTAGGCAGGGAAGTTTGTTTTAGATGCGCAAATCGCAAATCTGTTGAAAGCAGAAGGTGCTTGTAATCATATTCGTCGTCCACAACTCTTCCGTTCGGGCCCTTAGTTTTTCGAGCTTTCCTTGGGGCATTCCATCGGAGGAGGCGTTTGAACCCCGAGTGAGAATGGGTGTCTTCAAGGCTGCCTTTCAACGTCGCCAGGAGCACCTGAGCAGAAGATGGTCGAGGTCGTGTCGAAGAACTGGGCAGACGACGAGTTCCCCGGTGACGTAAGCCGTCGAATCACTAGGTAGGCCCTTGAGACATCTGTTCACCCTTATTGGATTTAAGAGGATCATGTTCAGGAATATTTTTCAAAGGATGTCAAGGGCCATCGTACTTGTAGATTATCATGAGGCTGTAGAGCCCTAGTTCGTGGCGCCATTGGAGTCAGCTTCTGACCACACCTAGAAATCAAGTTGCAGTGAACTGCTCGTTTGTTTCCCTTTCGGCGTCCCAAAACCCTTTCCCCACAAATCATATACTTTGCGTACTGGAGCTGAAAATGCTGGCTTTGGAGGGGCATGTTCTTCACCTAAGCAGATGTGGCGGCTTAGTGGGCTTATGACCCTGGCTTTGCCTTCTGGACTTCGCCCCGAAGCTGGGCTCACTTTGCATAGGGGCCCTTGCAACTCTGCCACCCAAAGAAACACATTGGTTCCTGCCTTCGCAACTTCTCATGCGCCACGCATGCACGCGCATGGGCCGCATGGTCCTATCACGTTAAGTTCAGGGCCTTAGGGGTTCAGATGTGCGGATCAGGTTCGCCCGGGGCGGCTACAACATATTCTGCCCGCCGGGCGTCCTGAAGAGCTTTTGGCCACAGATGCGGCGCATCTACGAACAGAGGCCCATCCCGGGGATCTGGAGCGAGTGATTCCGGGTCGAGGCCTTCAGGCTGCCCAGGCTGTAGAGTAAGTGCTCGAGAGCGTTCGGGTTTATAGAGGGAACCGGAAGAAGGCCAGAGCCACACACCCGACTCCAAAGCCAGAAGCCTTAAACCCCTGAAGCTACAAAACCCCCACGAACCCGAAACTGGACCCTAAAACGGCGCCGGGTCGCCCAAAACCCGAGCACCAGGCGGTTGGGGCCACCAGGACTGTGGATTGCCGGTGGCGACTACAGCCTAGCCAGCCTTGGGTACATGAGCCCCTGCAGCTTGTTTTTTTTTTCAGGGTTGTCGGGTTTAGGAGTCACAGAGTGTTCTTCTGAATTGGGGAGGCCGCCAGAGTTTTTCAGGATGATGGCATGACGAGGGTGTGGAACTTTGCAGGGCTGGTGCATAAACCCAGAAGAACCCGACACCCTGTAAGGATCTTTACCAACGTAACTAAACCGTTGGCCTCATGCAATGAGCCTCCAAACCCCTACTTACACCGAATTTCCCCAACACCCAGCCCTAAGGAACGGTGCCATTCAGACAGGGGAGGAGGCGGCCATGAAGATCATTGAAGCCTTGAGCTCTGCGTCCATGCCTGTGGCGGTGTGAGAGCTGGCGGAGCTTGTGTATACTCTCGCCTGGTTTTCAGAAGCAACGAAGCCAGCGCTCTTGTTGCTGCTCTTCCTGTCTGGAGACCATTTGTCGGGGCTGCCACTTGGGCAGATGCGGGATGCGAGCCAGCTCAGTGCAGCGCAGGCGAGCAGAAAAGGAGCGGCATCCCTTTGCAGACCTTTTCTTTTGTTTTGTTTCACAGATGGAGGCATTAGATCCCATGGCGCAAGTGCATTTGGCGCAAGTGCAAAACCCCTTCCTTGTCTAAGATCGCCATGTTTGCAAGGCAAGGTCCGTTTATACACACACGTAGGATTATAGAATGGAAAATTTCTGTGCTTGGTAATATGAGCTGTCGTGTCAGTTGCAGACAGGTTTTTGTTGGGCTGCAGGGATTGAGACTGAGACTGGTGAACTTGCATGATCATGGGCATGAAGATCCTACCCAAAAGAAGCAAACATGGACTACCGCAGCGATCGTCATGATTGTGTCACGCGCTGCCACGGAAGTTTTCCGAGGATTGACGATACTATCAAGATGCTGGATGACCACCTCGCCGATGTCTATCACGAGGTCGGGGTTGCCTGTTCAGGGGTAAGTTTCTTCGTGCTCGTTCATGTTTAGAGCCTAGAGCTACTGCACCTAAAGAGCAGCGCGTTAGGGATCTCCTTGGCCTGAGGTTGAAACCGTGCCCTGTGCGTTTTTTGTCTTCGTCGTCGAGTAATTGTATTGGAATTTTGGTAATGTAAGCCCACTACTGTGGCTCCATTCTGGCCGAAGGATGCCTGTCCTGAAGTCCCAACCTCCATGATCCCAAGCCCCTGCATGATTCCCAAACCCCAAGCCGAAGAGCAAAGCAAAGCTGTGTGGCGTGGGGGGGAGGTCGACTGCACCCGCATAGCCCTCGACCCGCGCTTCAAAAACATGGAGGGGTCCATCGGTCGGGACCCCAACAGGGCCCTGGGGGGGTTCTAAAGGTTTCGGTTGAGGCATGAGCGTTGGGTCTGCAATTAATTTTTGCAATTTCGAGGGGAAGCATGTAGGGGTTTCGTTGTTTCTCGGCCTTGCTTTTGCCTCTCCGCCAATGACTTCCTTAAGCCCATGTCAGGCAAAGTCAACGACTATAAGAACTCCCAAAGTCGAAGACCCCTACAATCCACGTGGAGACTTTCTTTGGACCTTCACTCTCCATGTTTCTTGCTTGCTGGTACGTCTGTTTTTTTCGGTGCAGGATGCTTGCGCTTAAGGTGTATCTAAGCGCTCTGTGGCTTGGGGTTTAGGGGTTTAGTTAGGGTTTAAGGTTTGGGCATTTCGGGTCTGCTTCTTGGGGGGCAGCCCAAGGAGGCGCTGGAAAGGGACGAGCGCTTTCTTGCACTCCTCACGCGCATTGCACGCGATCCGATTTTTGGCGGAAGCTGGGTGTGGGATCCTGAACTGGCACTACCACCTTAACATGTGCTGAGGGGCCGTGTACTACAACTTCCCTCATGCCGGTGCTGCCTGGGTGTGGTCCTGAGCCCAACAAGATGAACTTCAGACCTTAAAACCCCCTAGAGTAGCACTGGAATGCATGGAACCCTGAAAACGGGAGCCCTCCTATGGTTCCTGGCGGATAGAGTGGTTGAGGGTACTTGAGGGTTTGATTTGAGAATTTAGCGGGGGAGGGGGGGCGGGTGGGGGGGGGGGGTTGTCCGGGTTTGGTGCAGGCCTCGGGTTTATGTGGCCTATGCTCTAGTACTTACGAAAGTCCAACAAAACGTGGGCGTGCTCACTGCACATGATCCTCCTCTGGCTTTGCTTTAGGAGTTTAGGGTTTAGGGCCAGGGCTTGGTACATCAGTCAGGGCTTCAGTTTGGCCCCGACAACTTAATCCACTCCCAAAGCGTCAAGCCCGGAAACAACCTGAAAGCCGCTAACCCCCCGAATCTGCCATAGTCACCGCTCCGCTCTTCCACGGTTAAGGAGAGTTGTCGAGCGAGCTTCCTTCCACAACTAAGTATGGGGGGACATATGTTTCCAAACAAAAAAATGTGGTGAGACATATGTTTCCCACGTTTCGTCACTTTTTTTGCTGCTCAGGGGGCCTCAAGGTTCCGGTTTCTGACTAGGTGCTGTTGAAAACAGGCCTTGAGGGTTTCGGGGCGCTTTGGCTGTTATAGGTGCTCTCACGGATTGCGCGGGTTCCGCAGACTCAAGGCACATGTCTACAAAACCCTCACCCCGAGCACCTGTAACCCTAAACCCGAACTCTATGAACCCTCTGAACCCTCTGTCTGAACCCTTTTGAACCCTATGAACCCCATGAAGCCTTTGAACCCTGTTGGCTCAAGTGCTTGTTAGCGCAGGTGGACCTGCAGCCAGGGCAGGGCCACGTCACCGGATTCTACGAGCCACGGCTGCCCTTTGATGGTTTAGTTTGGGGTTTCGAGTTCGGGTTTAGGGTTTAGGGTCCAGGGCTTTACAGGGTTTAAGTTCGAGTCTGAAAAGGAAAGTTCTCCAAGTCCTACAAGCTTTTGCAAAGGTTCTGGAGGAAAGATCTTTCTGTGATTCTTCAGCTTTGGACTCTGGCTGCTGGTTCGTGGCTTCGGGTTTCAGAGCTGATTGAAGCTCGCAAGTTCATTTGTTCATTCGTGCCCAGCAATGTGTTGAAGATATCTTGGGCGGTTGTGCGTGTAGATTGTACCCTCGAATCCCTAGAGCTGAACAAATATTGCACTACACTTAGACCCTGCTCGCTTTACATGACCAGACTCGATCACCCTGCCTTTGCAGCCAGGATAGCCATCCCATCGTCAATTGGCGCCATGAGAACCTTATGCGATTGCGGCTTGACTTAGGGGGTTGAGGATGGGGTCGTCAAGGAGTTTGGGATTTAGGTCGATTGCCGCTTCGCTTCGTCCAATAGCCTGACCAAGAGCGCGCAAGCAAAGATTAACGGTTCAAAGTTAGTCCCTTTGCGCTATTCACAGGAACTTTAGCGAAGTGCAGCCCAAATAGCAGGCCGAGGTTGCTTCTTGTCCATCTGCCCCCCCCCCCCCCCCCGGCGCAGGTTCTTTCGCAACCTGCGCTACTTTGTGAAGCCGGGAGGGCTCGTGAAGATCGCATCAAACATGGGAGCCGTGGGTGTGCGATACTCGTACATCCTCGGAGCCTTGCCTGTCTGACGAAAGTGGCTGTAAGTTTATGGGAGAGGTTCCTAAGCTTCCTGTCCAGCAGTTTTAGACAACCCCCGCTGCCGCCATGCCATGGAGAGTCTGCCTTTTATCCCACTGCCCAAAGATCCCAAGTTAAGGATCGGCGGAGCAGAACGAATTCCAGCGACTCCGATGTACTGGATACTGAATGCAGTGCTTTGAGGGCTTCAGGTTCGTGAGGACAGGGTGATCAGGATATGTTGGGAAGCCCTGAAGCCTTGCAGACCCTGACTACCTGCAAGGCACCAATGAAACTCGGAACTCAAATCCCGACGATCCCAAATCCAGCAGTGTTTTTTGAGGGCTTAGGCTTTACAGGTTAACGGCCTCCAAATATCGGCAACGCGGGCTGCGCCCTGTAGACCCGGGGGTCTGAGTTAATGTCTGTTGGCCCTTCTCGCACAAGCCCACAGACGAGTCCTAGGATTGCGTATTTTAAGGGGCTGGGTTTCTGAGGCATGTGGAGACACTGCCATTCCTGGAGTGGTCGTTGCTACGTCTGCACAATCTGCTTGTTTGGAGGCGTGTTGAAGGGACGAACCCTAGACCAAAACGGTTTAATCCGTCACACCCTTAAGCAGCCTGAACCCTACAGGCAAAACTCCAACCCTGAACTCTAGGACTAGCAAAGCAGCAAGAGGTTTGCCTTGAGACATGGGAGACAGGCGGGTAGGCTATGACGGTGGTGCCCGAGCAGGTTTGGGACTTCGGGAGATGTCTAAGCAGAAGGACTGGTACCTGCAAGACCATCGAACATCCAGTAGGAGTCGAGGATGGAGAAGTTTTGCTCCGAAGGAGGTCGGAGGTGGGGAAGTGTGAGATCCCTAAGCGATCACATTGGCCTATTGGCCGCGGAAGATGCAGGATCCAAGTCCGACAGAAGCCAAAACAATTTCCAGGCATGAAGCCATGGCCGTTTTATCACTCTTTGGATCTAGGTAGCGTTCCCTGATGTAGGCCTCCCCTGATGTACGTTTCAGCTCTTGCGTTGCGCCTTTAAACTGCTAAGCCCTTGGTCAATCTCAATGGCAAGGTTCCTTAACAATCCTAGAGTGAAAAGCTCTTATCCTGTTTCCCACCAAGGCTCCATCGTTACGGCCGGGCATACGGCGACCGGCGAGACAAGAAGCTTCTTGGACCAACAGTACTTGATTCTCAGCTTGGGCTGGAGACAACAATGTAACCACCAAAGGTCTTAGGACTCGAGGCGTATGACGAAAAAACCCTCATTAACAAGAGCTACATATAGGCCTTGTTGAGTCAAGACTGAGCTTTTACCGCCGAGCACGTCCAGATTCGAAGCAGAGTTTTGATCGCAGGTTTAAAATTTCTGAGATGTTCCAGTCTTAGTTCTGGTGCTTTGTAGGAACTGCAACGCAAGATCTCGGGCAATATTCTCTGTTGGCTCCAGTTGACAACACCGAAGCCTGGGCGAGATCAGTTTGTTCCTATGTGAGCCATTCCCGAGGAAGCGTCCGGGCGATGGTCAAGGTGCGCTGAAAGGAAGTGATTGGGGGTGTTAAAGTTGGCGATGTGCAGGTCCTCCTGCTGTGTCAAACCCCAGAAACAAGAAAAAAAACGACAAAAACACCAAGTCCTGAGCAGGTAAGCCCCCCAACCCGAATGCAGTCTCAAAAAGACCCTGGGCTCGGATGTAGTGGCGGATGAAGACCATGTAGTCGCTCACGGGCCAAGCCTGTAGTCTTAAAAAACCCTCTTGAGGCAGCTATAGGCAGCTGCAAGTGATCTGAAGAGGCAATCGCAGATTGAAGTGGATGTCCTCGATACTTGCTTGTTCCAGTTGTTCGAGGCGAGGTGGCCTTCCTTGATTCACCTGCAGCTGCAGGCTACAACGCCCAGAAGGCGGAGTCGGACATGGTCTACACCTTCGAGCCCATGTCTCAGGGGCCTTAGGTGATGTAGGTTTAAGTCGCGAGGTTGCGATGTGGCAGCAAAGGAGCATTCGGTTGTAACTTTGAGTCATGCGAGGACATGCGAGGCATCCGAGAAAAATCCGAAGCCTGGATTCGGGCTTAAAAAGAGAGGGCCGAGGCCCCAATGTGGCCCAACAGAAAAGCCCTCTTAGCAAAAAAGGGTTGGGTTTAGGGTTATAAACCCGAGGTACCGCCCCAGTGGACGGGAACTGCCCATACAGGAGATCAAGCCCCTCGGCCGCAAGATCAAATCACAAGTTGAGTATGCAGGCAGGGTAATGTTCATAGTTGGTGCAGGTCTATTGGGGCTGTGGGTGGGCGAGCTGGTATTTATGTTCAGGGTTTGGGTTGATAAGGCTTAAATCTAAAGGAGTTCGGTGCAAGGCTCCGTGTGGCTTGAGAATTCGGAGGGGAGCGGGGCGGAGCCTACACCGAAATGCTGAACCTCAAGCCCCTGGCTCGCAGTGTGGTTTAGGGCTTAATTATATGCCGAATACGGCTTGAGCTCCTTTTGTCCACCACTCCGAGATTTGTCACTTGGCTTCGCCGCGCCGCGTCGAAGGGTAGAGAGTTTGGGCAAGCTTGGGGGGTTTAGATGGGGTTGAGGGTTGAGGGTCTTGGGATGTTGCGAGAATTGACGGTGTAAGTGTAGCGACCATGGGATGCAGAGTCTCTTTTCGATCACTGAGCTAAGGTTCCCACCAACGTTCCAGACGATCATGGGACGCCCGACGGCAAATAGTCTTAGCCTACACAGGCATTGAGCTTATCATCGTGTGATTTCAGTGCTTCCTTTTGCTGTTCGCCCTTCTGCGGTCAAATTAGTCACCAGGATGTAATGATGGTCCCTTCAAGAACCTCGATGCCGTCTCCAGCAAGGCTCTGGCGAGGCCGGGTGGGAGGATGTGGCGTATACACGACAGATGCAATGCTATACCAGCGCACGATCTTTGCCTGAGTCCTGAAGCTCCAGCTCTGAATCAGTAGCCTCTTTGCTGTCGCAGAAGGCAGTTGCACGAGCGCTTCATCAAAGAGGTCTCGGGTATCCACGTTGGCTGAGGGCAGCACGCCTCGGGGCAACACTTTGGAATCTTGATCATGAGTGCTTAGGGCTATGACTCAGCTTGCAGGGTGTGTGGCGGGTTGACGGTTTAAGGGTTAAGGGTTTCTAGAGCTTGAATCGAGGTTGGTCGACATTTATCGTGTGCGCAGCAGAAAAAAGCTGCTTCGGGATCTTCGGCGTCAGTCTGCAAGCGAACTGTCTTCTACTTCATTCCCCTGTGCAAATGTTTTCCCTGGCCTTGTGCAACACAGATTCAGCTCAGCAGCATCGACCCTGAATCCAAAAAAACGCAACCCACGAAAGCTGCTGAAGCCATTAATATAGCACACTGCGCTGCCACTGTGGTGCCCTAAGCCCCTCCTGAAGGCCCTCAGATGTTCAGAGTGACCAGGGCACCTGAAAAGTGAAGATCAGCTCCAGTTTCGCATACACGCGTGTCATGTTTTTAGACCTTTGTATCTGTACCTGGGCTCTGCTTGCTGACCTCGCGGCAGAGTGTACGGGCTCAGGTTCTTTTTGAGGTTTACAGCCATGAGTCAGGAGGTTGCTGAGTTTCGGGCTACACATCCCTTAGCCGACCTCTCATCGACGCTTTCCCGGCTCGCAGTGGGGTGGAACAACTTCGAGAGGGCACAGCGCGCTGCAAGATTCCTACAGCCATGGCAGACCAACTGATTCGACCTCAGTTGTTCCCCCAATGCCAAGCAGTGTAGTTCCGCGGTACTTGGCGTGTTGGGGTTCTTGATTCCTGTTGATCACTTCCGGCTTGTCGAGGAAGGCCGGCTAGGTTTCCGAAGTTCCGGTCTGCACTGTTTGGCGACTTGCAGCTTGTGCAAGGACGGAAGAGCAAATCGAGGAGTTTCGTGAGGCATTTGCCCTATTCGCCGCTTCGGCAGCAAGAGAGGCGGGCTTGGTGTACGCGTAGGATGAAGATTGTAGCGAAGCAAGAATTTTGAAAGTCGAGCAGTCGAGCCAGGAACCTCAACTCATCTCAAATCGCACACCCCCTGAGCTTGAACTCCTGGCAAGTTGCTGCGTCCTCAGCCCTCCAAAGATGACCTCGGCTGCCGCTATCCGCCTAGGTCTCAAATTCAGGGGTTGCCCCAGAGCACGCCTAGGAGCCTCAAAATGTAGGGTTTGGAGGGGTTTCAAATCTTTCGCTTTCCCCTAACACCCCAAGACCCCAACTCGAAAGCTTACCCCTACAACCCTTCAAGGAACTCGAAATTGGCGTGTTCTGAGTTCGAGCCTGTGGGATGTTTGAGATAGAAGTCAGTTCTGCAAGGGCTGCTTTGCAACAGCCTAAGCCCTAAAGAAATCCCCAAAATCCGAATCTAGACAATCGGCCATCCGGGTCTCTCCGCTGAGGCTGGCGACCGGACACCTGAGCAGGAGGCGGAGATTATGCAGTGGCAGGACTGAGCTTGGCGCAGGGCTCCGGGCTTCTAGTTTCGGTCTTCAGGGTTTTGGGGGTTCGAGGTTTCTACTCGTATTCGGGCCCAGGTGATGGTGGAGGTTTTAATTTGAGTAATGTCAGGGTTTGTGACCTGTTGCTTCACTCTTGCTGTCAAGAATTCCGCGGAGGTTCTGCGTTCTTGAAGTTTGGTGTGACGTGTTCAAGATGATGTGGACTGTAAACCTGAAGTCCGGCACTCTATAAGCCCTGCCATTCTGTCGCCTTAGTTGCTGCCGCGGGCTTTCGCAGGAGCACTGCAACGCCATCCGCGCAGCGAAGGGTGAAGAGGATGGGGTGAAGAAAGAACTGCTGCTTCTTTACCTGGCCTCACCTGCGGGTGTACAAGTGGATGCCAAGAACTTTGCAAGCAAATCCTAGTCTTTCATGTCAGCGGCAGGAGGTCTTTCAATCAAACCTTCACGTACTGACATTGTCCCCTAAATCCCGTTTAGACACCTAGAAAGCAATCTCCCCTCTTAAAGAGGCTACAACTCGAAAGAAGTTGAAGGCTTGGAGCAGGGGTCGAATTGCAAGGACTGCAAGTCCTGTTGATGCCCAAGATCAACCAAATCCATACCAATTCCCGATGACCGCTAGTATTATTTCCGTGATGAAGTAGCAACAAGAACAGTCAGACCGCTAGAGGGAGAGAGAGTCGCCCCAAGCCCAAAGAAAGAAGGAGAGAGAGAGAGAGAGAGCGAGCTGCAAGTCAAGCATAGGTTCAAAAATATAAGGGTTTGGGGATGTGTTGGGTTTGGTCCGGTCTGCGGCTTCAGCCTGAGACACGGAACCTATTCGGGAATGCACTACATGGCCGATGCCCACCGCTCACGTCAGGATCGATCCGTTGAGGCTTTGCGCCGTTCCCTGGCGAGCGGTGGCCTTGCAGGAGTTGGAGAGGCCTGATTTGTGGTTGAGGGCCTCGGGTCACGGATACAGGATGAGCAGCGCGTTCCCATTGTTTTGAGTTCTTGTTTTGTTGGCGTTGGTGTTGTTGTGGTGTTGGCGGTGTTGGCGGTGTTGGTAGTGTTGGCGGTATTGGCCGTTTTGGCCGTTTTGTTAGTCGTGTCGGTGGTGTTGGTGGTGCTGGTGGTGATGGTGCTGGTGTTGGTGTTGGTGTTGGCGCGCAGGTTGGTGCTGGTGCACGAATTGGTGCTGGTGCGCGGGGGTGTGGGTGGGTGGGTGGGTGTGGGGTTGGTGTGGGTGGGGGTGGGCGGGTGTGGGTGGGTGTGGGTGGGTATGGATGGGTATGGGTGGGTTGGGTGGGTAGGGGTGGGTATGGGTGGGTATGGGTGGGTTGGCTGGGTATGGGTGGGTATGGGTGGGTACGGGTGGGTATGGGTGGGTATGCGTGTCTCTGTGTCTGTGTGTGTGTCATTAGAACAATGTCATGTAAGCATCACTTCTACCCAAGCACAAGTGTCCTGACAGGGCGACGAGTCGCTCGCCGGCATGTTTGGGGACCAAAGGCTGGCGTTTTCTCAAGTGCAGTGTCAGCTGGCTCCGGAGGTTCCTATACCGCATGACGTCATTACTGGGGTTGCAGAACAACCTAGTCCTCGATTTGCTGGATCTCGCCTGACATTGGGGCTGGAGCATCCTTTTGCCTTTCCGCCTGCGCTTCCGAGCGTGCAGCTAATCATAAGTATAGAGCCCCTTCGATCTCGCAAACCTTGGGCTTAGACCTTATAATATACCATGAACTCATGCGCACACCCTGGCCCCCAAGTGCATTGAAAAAGGCAATGGGCGTTTGGGTTCAGAGCCCCTAGCTCATAATTAGCTGAACGGCCCTGAGCCCCGATCGTTCAGGGCCTTGGGAAAGCCTCCAGTTCGCAATGCTCCTTTAAGGCCAGTTCTGCTACCGCTGACGGCCTTCGAAGTGGATCTCGAGGCGGGAATGAAGGAGAGTGGATCGGACCAAACCCAGATCGAGGGGCTTAGGCTTGACTAAGCTTTTCGGGTTCATTCACTGCAGGGCTTAGTGTAGAAAGCCCTCATATTGAATCCCATACAGCATAAACCCTACAGAAATACACCCCTTGAAAGGTGCTGGACCAGTCCGTGCTGGCCACCTACACACAAACCTTTGCCAATCCGTCTCATGAGCTCCGGCCGGCAGTTCCATGGCCCACCTTCTGGGCCCCTTTGGGGTTTCGGGGCTTTATTTTGGGGCTGGCGAAGTGTTTGGCTGAGTGTATCCCTGAAACTTGTGTGGAAAGTGTCCCGGGCGTCATCACTTGTCACAACACACTGGGGTCAGAGACCTTCGACGACAAGACGCTTGTAGAGACAACATGCGCAGCCGCACTCTTTCACCAGAGCTGACCCGCTCAGGAGGCACAGAGTAGCCCAAAACCCTACCCCAGCTCGCTGGGCTGACTGTGCCTCCCCTGCAAGCTGGATGGAGTGGAATACGTGGCTACTCCAATGCCCACACCCTCAATCCCATGCATACACTCAACTCTAAATCTCAAATGCTCTCTAGAACGAATCGGTTCTGAAACGTGGAGCCTGAAAAGTGTGGGGGTTCAGACGAACTTATCTAACTCATGGCCCCCGTCTGAAGAATAGTGTACCGGACCAGATATGAGATCATTAGGTACAGGGACCTTCAGAAGAAGCCTTTTCTGTCCCAGGATTCACTGGAAGTGACCTATTCCTTCCCAGTGCGACCGGCCGCCTCCATCGCAGGCATGCAGGCTGAGGTGCTTCCGGATTCTGGTTTAGATTGTTTAGGGTTTAGGGTCCATAGGGTTTCGGGTTTAGGGTTTAGGGTTTAGGGTTTAGGGTTTTAGGATAGGTCTGAGGGTCTGAGCTCCGGGTCCTATAGGCCTTCAAAAGAGCTGTGGGGGTTCAGCTATTAGGTTGATGGCAGGGCGTCATTTCTTCTTTGCGCTTCACGTGCATGGGTGTAGGGTTTGAGGTTTAGATGGGCTGAGGGTCGGAGGCCTTCATTCTCTGTGGTTTTGGAGTGAGAGGGTCTCAGAGTCTTGCAGCAAGCGCACGAGTTTGTGTTGAAACTGCCCCCGGCACAGGTAGATGGGCGACTGATCGCCGCTCTGCTCTGCTTACGTTTTGGAGCTTCGGGCGCCTGGCAGTTCTTCTGCAGTGCTGTGCGCGTTTGAGGTATCTCCCAGCCCGCACACTAAAAGCCAGATTCTAGAAGTTCAGGTGTTAATGGTAGATATCAGTTGTGATTTCGTAATTTCTTCCTATGGAGAAACTCCGAACCCTACGACTTCTCCAAGCCCTGATTTGACAGCCAGGAAGAGACAAGAGAAGGGTCTGAGTAGAGTTCCACCCTCGGGCTTATGCCTTCGGATTTCCAAAAAAGTGACCAAAGAACTTCAGATCCATGCTAACTGAAGGTGGGTCGTGTAGTGGAGAAGGCCGCTGCTCGCGAACAGCATCTCGGCTTCCGAAGAGCAAAACTGCAGAACAACGACTCTCCTTTCCCAGATCCTGACAAAACATGCTGCACACACATACAGAATAGAGCACCCTCCTTACAACGAGAAAGGGATTGGGGGAGAGACCTCAGCCCTGTAGAGCCTTAAGGACGAAGCTGAGGTATGAAGAGGCGCGGGCACAGCGGAAGGCGCCACGCAAGGGGGAGAGCTGAACTGGCACTGAAAATCGGGGGATGTGCTTGCAGGCATCTACGGCTTAGAGGGTTCAGGGTAACGGTCGCCTGTCGCTCATCGCTCAGCTACGAAAGGGGCCAAAATTCAGGCATTGCTTCTCCTTCTTCGCAGGCCGTGACTCTTCTCGAGAAGGCCACTGGAGATGTGATGAGGCCATTGTTTGGAAGACCTCTTGCCTGAGGGCTTCGTGGGCAGAATGGTAGCTGGTTTCGCAAGGTTCTGGAAAACAAATTCTGGGCCCTTCAGGTCACTTCTCTGTGGATGCTGTTGGGCGGACGAGGTATACACAGACTGCTGAAGTGCCAGGCTGAGCATCGGGCAGATCTCGCCGGAAAGCCAGGCGCAGAGGGGCCAGGGGATTAAGGGGAAGGACTGGATCAACGCCCCAGGGCACTATGATAGTATTACATTTGAGACCGAGCCTTGAAACCCGAGGCCAGAATCCACTGGAACCCAGGGTGGCAAACCCTAAAGCCTTGAAACTTATAAACCTACACCCCGAACCCCTCTTTTCAGGTAGTGGTTCGGGTGCAGCTGATCTGGGAGCTGAGTCATCTCGGAGGCCGTCGCTCACAACGGGATGCGTTTTTGTAACGGTCGCCGAACTCGCCCTGAGGGCACTTAGACTGTTTATGATTCTTATGAGGTCTCGGCTCAAGGGAGTTCGGAGGGTTTCTGTCTCGGATTGAGAGGTTGATTTCTGAACTTCGATTCGCCTCCGAACTGGAAGGGAGTCGCGCAACCAGCCCACCCGGCATCCAAGACGCTCTGCATTTTGAATCCCTGGGTCGGGTTCGGGTCAGTCTTGAGAGGCGGCAGCCTTCGACTGGGCGTCCCGATGGTTGTTGGGCCACGCTATCCCCTTGGTGCGGTGACGTTTGAGGCGGGCCCCGCTCAAGAAGTGGCTGTAGCTTGGGCAGCAAGATGTTGTTCAAGGCTCACATCGACTTCTCTTGTCGCTTGCAGAGTCTCCCACCGTCAAAAGAGAGCGCATTCAGGGCTTAATCACCACGCTGGCGCTCAAAGCTATCAGTAGGCGCAGCAAAACATGTTTTGAAGGGCAAGACTGCAAAGTTCTAGAAGCTAGACATCTCAATGTTCTCAGAAACAAATCCTGAATGCCAAACCATGCCAGAGCCATTAAGGCCCTACAAGCCCTAAAATCTTGGATCTCATGACAGGAGGCTGAAGCTCTGGCTGAGGCTGCTGAAGGCAGGGGGGAGGTGGGGGGAGATAATTGATAATTTTGTTGGTGGTTCAAGCTTGCGGTGTCTGAGGATGCTATAGCGGTATATGCTGGTATCCGTCTGCTGCGGTGTAGTTGCATGGAGTGAGGTGTCATGTCCTATCGCAAAAAACCTTTTTGTTCTTGCTCCCTCCGCTATGTTTGTTGGATTTGTGGCTTTCGGGTTCCAGCAACCGCAGAGTTGCCCTGTAGGGCAACCAAAGGCCTTGCTAGATTCTTCAGGGTTTAGGGTTTGGGGTGGGTCCAGTTTTCCAGGCGCATCTCAGATGCCAGGCCCTGGGACGGCTCCTTTCTTGCTACGCGCGCAGGCGCGGTGTGCTCCCGATGTTGAGACACTATGGCTTACGGAGATCTCAAATTTTCCCCTATTGGGTTTAGAGGATCATATTCAGGAATATTTGTCAGAGGGTTTTGATGGCCATTCGAAGAAAGGAGGTGCGCGGGCCAAGATAGCTTGTATTGTGACGGGGACCTTGCTGAACTTGCCCAGCTGTGTCGATTCTCTGCCTCTGAACTTCTGCAGCCTTTTTAACCAGACAGAGCAGAGCTCTGGACTCCAAATATCCCAAGAACCGTTGCGCTCATGTCGCGCCTTTTCCACAAGTGGCTGTGGGGGCTGCTGCTTGCCGCGGTACCCCAGGCGCCTCTTCAGTTTTGTCATTTTCTTTCTTAAATCCCTCAAGGGAAGCGCAAGGAGGCTCACAGCATGCTCCTGGTGAAGACCCTCAAAGCTAAATGAGCGCAAACTCGAAAAGAAGGAGGGACAGTAACGTAAGTTAGATGCCTCCATCATCTGGGGTCTGAGGTTGCAGGTAACGCCTGTAGCACACCCCGCCATACTGAAAGCCCCAGCAACAATCAGAGCAGCACCTCTACGCTGCATGGGAGGTGGACGCCAACACGTGCACGGCAGCGGAAATACCGGGGCTCCTAGCCAGCCATGCCACGACGACAAGCTGTTGGAGTGCGACTTGTTGAAATCCGAAAGGCATCACAGGTTTCAGGAGATTTGTTCAGGGTTCAGGAAGTTTAGAGTCCAGAGCTTTGCTGGGTTTAGCATCCGCTGCACGAAGAGGCGTCAAACAAAGCATCCCCAACTACTCCGGAAACGTGTTTGGGAACCAACTGTATTAAACTCATTAAACAAGATTGGATCCAGACCTGCAGCCGAAATGGAAGCTCAAGTTCGTTTACTTGAACTTGCGAGGAGTGAGTGTGTGGGCGGAGGGGTGGAGAGTCTTCTGGCCACGTCAGGTGATTGTCGTCAACCGACAGAATCTTGGAGTTACAGTTACCTTTTGTTTAGATACAGCGTAGTGCCCGAAGTAGGCGCGGTCCTCGCAAGGGACCCTCAATTCAGCAAAGTTCCCAGGAAGGTGGTGTACGATGTCACGCGCTTGCTCACGAACCATGAAGGTGGCCGCAGGGTCATTGAGCAGATGTGCGGGAGGGACGGCTCAATTGGCTTCTGGTGTATCCACACTATGGAGGACCTGCAGGAGTCCATCAATGACGGGGATGCCATGGAAATCTGCAGGAGCGCAGCCTCTACACCACCAGCGCGGCGCTTGGATGAGGATGAGGACGACGATGAGGGGATGCGGAACAATTGTGCGGCAGGGGGTTCATTGCCTGTGCCCCCCTCGACAGCTATCCAGGCCTCTGATGTGACTTTGCACAAATCCTCAGATGATTGCTGGACCAGTATGGACGATGGTACTCGGAAGGTTGTCATGGACCTGTCGCTCTACACGCACTTCCATCCTGGTGGAAAGGCGTACGTCTTGTCCATGTGTGGCCAGGATTCAACCGCATCCTACCGGGCCTTCCACCCCTTCGCGTACGTCGGACAAGGAGTCAACCACGGATACATTGTGTTGAAGGGGCTCCTGCAAGGAGAGTATCCAGCACCTCCGACAACGACCACGGCTGCTGGTGGCACTTCGGGCGGTGGCTCCACTCAATATACAGGAATCACAGCTGCTGTCCTTGCCACTCATGCTACTGCCGGCGACTGCTGGGGTCGGATCGGCAGCTGGGTTGTGGACATGACAGCTCTCCGCAGCACCCATCCGGCGGGAAGTTCCATGCTGCTTTGCGGCCAGGATGTAACTGCTTCATTCCGAAGCATCCATGCCGACTCCTACATCTCGCGCATGCCCGTGATGGGCACCTATGATGCAGGAGGCGGTCGGAATCCCTCCCCAAGCCCCGCAACCACCACCACCGGTGCTCCAACTCCGGCACCAGCTCCGGCGATAAACACGGGAGGCACGTCGATTTTGAACCCCACCGTGCCAACGGAGAGTGTCACTGTCATTTCGTCTTCCGCAATGGCATGGCACGCTGTCCTCTCGGATTGCTGGCTGGCCATGAAATGCAAGGTGCTTCTAGGCTGCTTTATGATGGTCCTGCCAGTTGCATAGAGAGTTGAAGAAGTCCTCTGGAAGAATCTGTTGATGAAGCCCACTAAGGTACGACATGACAGCCTACATCCCCTTCCACACCGGAGACCGGTACACCCCGCCAGGAGGCACCGCTCAGCCAAAATTCCCTGGTGCCTAGCCCCACACTCCTGGAACCCAAATTTTTCTCAAACATTCTCAAGCACTGAGACAACGCAGGCAAGGGTGCCATCGAGAAGCTCTGTGGCACAGACGCCACCGCTGCCTTCGAAGCCATCCATCCTGCCTCTTACATCGACCCTTGCTTTACTCAATGCCTTGCTTTACTCAATGCCTCAAGAATAGGAAGATTGTTCCGCGGGGCCTCGTGTCACCTGGCTCAGGTACTAATCAAAAGTGTTCAAACCAAGAATTGCGTCAGGCTGCTTTTGGCAGGAGGGAGGGAAGTAAATAGTATTGTTCGTACGAATGACCCAGAACACAGACCGAGGACCTTTCCGTCCGCACAGGGGCATTGCTCCTTGGGGACCTCAGCATGCCATTCAGCCAAGGGTTTAGGGTTCTGGTTGGGGGCCGATGGTTTTGGGAGTTTCTTGTCAAATTCATAAGGTTTGGGAATTTCGAGCTCTAGGGTTCTATGGCTCAAGGCCTTATAGAGCTTCAAGGGTTCTATCCACAGGGAAAAGTCGACGTAAGAACTGCAGACAACAGAGCCCTGAAGCTAAGGCTAAAGAAGAAAAAACTGAACACGAAAAGCCAGAACTGAAGCAATGACAACCTGCAGTGGAAGATTGCAAGCGAGAGAAGCTGAAAGCAAAGCCAACTGAAGGGGCTCTCCTCTGTTGTATTGTTTGAAAAACTTTTTTCACCCTTGCAAGCCCCAAACCGTGAACCCTAATTAAGCGCTGGAACCCGAAGTTCCAAAGTTCCAGACAGGAACTGGCGGGTTGTGGTCGCGACACCGCCACAGCGGAAGAAACGACGACTCAGACCACCACTGGTGCTCCAGCTCCCGTGGCTAGACCTTTTTTTTGGTTTTGGATTCGCAGGCATTTTATAATTTTTTAAATTTTCGGTTCAATCCTGCGTAGAAGCGATCGCAACAATTCACGAATCGTAGGTTTTCGAGGTGGCTCCAAGAAACAGTTGAGGTGGAGGTTCCGCAGTGCCTCGGCGTCCCTGCACACGTAGGGGTTAGGGCTCAGGTTGCTGGGGGGGGGGGGGGGGGGTGGGGTTCAGGGTCATGATTGTGTTGCTTTTTGGGTGCATAGGTGGGTTGAGTTTGCGGGCTTTTTGTGTAATAGGCAAGAGGACAGCGATGTAAAGATTCCTTTCGCCTCTCCTCTCTCTGCCTAGTGCTTAGCGATCCCGCTGAAGAGCCATGGTTACAAGATAAACACATATTCGACTTAACCACATCTCGTCGGATGCAAAGCATGATCATCAACGGCATAGTTCCCCCAACTGTGTCGACATGTAGAGAGCCCAAAGCCCTGTACCCCAGCGCCAAAGTGGTGAAGGAATGCTACGATGTGGTACAACATCAGCTTTCCGAACCTCCTGTTCTCAAGCGTGGATGCGACCAGTGAAGCGGCACTCGCCATTCAGGCCGGTTGTGGCCTAAATACGTCCTAAACGTCCTAAACCCTGAAGTTATCAACCCTAATCTTTGTCTAATCAGGTCGTTCAGAACCTACTAGAACGTAGTACAGCAGGCGCTGTATCACAACATGGAACCGCAATTCAGAGCTTGTGCACCAAGAGATAGCGCTTTTGGACCCACAAGTGACTTTGTTAGACGTCGACGCCCCAAACAAGCAATAGAGGGTGTGGTGTGGGCTTTCGCACATCCCATCCTCTTGACACCTCGGAGAGAGTTGCGGTTCAGGGTGTGGGGTTGTAGGGTCTTGGATGTTCAGGAGGTTTGGCTGCTAATTATGGTGTATTCCTTTGCGTTTTGGGCAACACAAAGCATCTTCCGGAAAACCCTGAGCCCTATTCGTCAAACCCTAATCCTTGTACCAACTGCTGGCTTTTGGCCCAGGTCCAACATGCCATGTCGGCTGCAGGACTTGGCAACGCCACTGAGCCCCGCAAGTTGAAGGGGTTGTTTGTCCCCGCCATTGTTCTTTCAGTTCTTTCATTTCTTCTGTCCTTTTTCCTTTCCTTTTTCCTTTCTTTCCTTTCTTTCATCTTCGGGTTCTTTTGTTCAACGAAAGCCCTCTTTAATTCTCAACCATGAGCCCAAAAGATGCCAAACCTTCAACGTGCTTTCTGGAAGCGGGCTGTGCAGAGGAGGTCGACGCGCAGCGTTTTAGGGAGTGTGCATCGGCCTGCTATGCCTGTATCGCATGCATACGCATCTGACTCTAGGCTCATAAGATATTCCGTTACGTTTGGAGACTTAATACAACACCAAGCCCTGACTGCTAACGAAGCCATCTAGAAAAAGACCTCATCAAAGCCCTGAAACCCTAAACCCACCAGCCCGAAACCTGAAAGCCCTAAGCCCTCATCCTTAAAAAGCCGTTGTTGTCTGATCTTTGTTTGTGTTGGCTTCCTTGTTGAGAGAGGGGTGCGGGGTCAGCTTTTCCCAAAGAGAGCCTGCTGCTGAACTGAAGCTCATGTTCTTTCAGTCAGCTGGGCGTGTGGCCGAAGAAGCACCCTACACCCTAAACCCTAAACCCTAAACCCTAAACCCTAAACCCTAAACCCTAAACCCTAAACCCTAAACCCTAAACCCTAAACCCTAAACCCTACAGGGTTTGGTGTACATGTGTCCCATGTCACCGAGGTGAAGGCCGTAGTTTCGAACCTGCGAGCTGGCACCCTGGCTTCCGTGAACTGCTAACGGGGAAGGTGGTAGCCCTAAACCCTAAATCCTAAACCCTAAATCCTAAACCCTAAATCCTAAACCCTAAACCCTGAACCCTATACATAAAGCCGCAGAAGGGCAGTTCTCTAGATCATGGTCCCTTTCAGGGTTTCCTATGATAATGCGGGCCCGTCCAAGTAGTGACCATACTTTCTTCCAGGGTGCAGGGAGGGCAAAAGTTTGTTTTCGAGCATTTGTCGGGCTCGGAAATTGGTCTATGCCCAGGGTTGCTCTTGCCAGAATGGACACCTCAAGCCCCGGAGAACCCCCCAAGTCCTGACAAACCCTCAATCCTCTGCTAAACCATGCCAAGGCTCCATCAAGGCGACCGTGGGTCTTCAGATGTCCGATATCGGGCAGCTGGATCAAGTGAGGCTTCTTGGAACGATGGCCTGGCTAGTTTACATCGCCTCTGCCCACCACTCACTCCGCGCAATCGTATTGCGGAACAGTTTTTGGTTCATAGGATGCCAAGTTTGGTACATGCAACCCTAAAGGAAGATGCACAAATGCAGAAAATGGCTAGGGGCGGAAGAAGACGTTTTGGCCGGATCAATGGCAGCAGCACACGCTGGTTCTGCATGCACGTACTACGTACCCGCATCAGCTTGCCGAGCGACTACCCACCCTGCAAACAGGTACGAGAACTTCCGACTCACAATGACAGGGTCACTTAAGAGGGGTTAGGTTCCTGCACAGCTCTTCCGCTTGAACCCTGAATGCCTATATGTTCAAGTACCCTGGTTGTTTGGGATAGTTGAACAGTACACCTAGTACTGGCTGCTGACTTCCAAAGGACTAGGTTCGAACGTTCCGAATCAAGAGGGGGTTCACGGCACTTTCCATGGTTACACCCCTAAGTTCTCGTACTTTCCAACGCATGCCCGTTAGAGTCCTAGGGGCCTTTTGGAGTGTCCCAGAAGTTCTCGGGGCCACGGGGCTGACCTGAATGCTCTGCAACAGCCTTGCTTCCATCACTTCTGAAGACCCTGAGCCTTAACGTTCCAGACTGCGCCTGTGGAGATGTCGGGAGGGGAGGGGGGGGCGAATGTAGTCAATAATCGGAGCCACTAGAGAGGGGTATATATCTGGGGACCAGCAGGTTTGTTGTTTCCTCCACGCCAGCAAGTTAACTGTTCCTCCAGGCTGTTCGGGAGCACCAAGATGAACACTGTCGCGTGGATGGGGGACACGCCCGTTGTGGAGGGCACACCCCAACTGGAGGCAAGAGGTGCTGTTATAGGGTTCCTAAGGGAGGGGGGGTGCATGGGGGGTAATTAGGTACCTAGGGAACCTTAGGGAAGCTTAGGGAGCCTTAGGGAGTATAGTGGGGGGTATTAGGGAACCTTGGTTTACATACCCTTGAACCCCCCTCCCTTAAGAACCCTATAATGTTGGGGTGATGCCCGAACTTTCAAGTGTTTAGTAGTTTGGGCTTTTTTGGGTGCTAGGGCTTGAGAGTCCCTCATCTCCAAGCATATTGTTGAACCTTGATGGGGGCAGAGGGCAGTGGGGAGGTCGTATACCCATGCCCTGTACCCGCTGACACATATGAAGAGGTAGGCTGTGTATGGCGTCTCTCTAGCACAGCCCAGGCGACAGTGCTCTATACCTCCCAACGGCTTCAAGTGATATCCCTAGCTGATTTCTAGGAACCTCAAGTAGCCCGAACTTCAACCACAACTTGTCCCGAAGAGCCGATGAAAGCTGCAACGCCGAGAAACCCCAAAATCAGGGCCCATGTCCTCGCTGGAGGTCGTCTATGCCTCAGCCCCTACACCGGCTCCTGCTGCACCCGGAACATCCATGCCAGTCTATACGATCCACCAGGCACGGGGTAGGGGTATTTAGGGGATATTTAGGGGATCAGTGAATTTGGGGTCATAGTTGGGCTTGAGTCCTCGAAGGCTCCACAACTTAGGAGGGAACCTGCGCCCTGGATTCTCCGTCCACCTCCCAACTCCCCACGGTTTCATGTGAGGGCTCTTTGGGGGCCCACTAAGGGCCTTTACAGGGGAGCCTGATAAGTACTGGCTGCCAGGTGAACGACCACAACACGGAGCTGGACTGCTGGATGGCTGCCCATGGCAAGGTCTTCTCCTTCGTCGGCGCTGCCAAGGACATTCCCCGGATAAGGGGGGGACCCTTAAAAGGGGAACCTTCTGAACCTCTCTTAAACAGGGACCTTATTGAGAGGGTCTGTATCTTCGAGGGACGCAAGGGTCCCCCTAGTCCTATCCCCTAGGTAACGGGCCGGGGGCTGGCTGCTTTCGGTGGAGGGGGGTTGAGGAAGAAGCTTCTAGGTGCTGGCATCTTGCTTGGAGGGCGGCGGCGTGTGTTTCTGTTTCAAGCCTATCTTGTAACTTGTATATGTGTACATTATATATGGAGAGAGAGAGAGAGAGAGAGACCCCCGGCCTGATCTAAACGCCTGTAGACTCTTCATTTGCAAGGGATTGTGTGTCTTCGCAGCATCTGCCATGTTGAGAACGAGAATTTGGGTTTGCGTTCAGAGTTCTGGAAGATGATCGTAAGGGCTGTTGACTTGAAGTTTTCGAGTTCAGGGATTGGGGGTACAGGGTTTATCGGACTTCCACGTAGTAATCCTTCGACTAAAGAAACAGGAACCCCCAGCACAACACCCTGAACCCTAGACACCATATCTCCCGACGATCAAGGCCCACCCAGTGGGAAGCTTCCTGAGCCTCGGCCTTTGTGGGGTGGACGCCACGGCCACTTTCGATCTCCACCACCCCTTGAGCTACTTGGGGAAGGCCAGCAGATGGTATGTACAGCTTTGGGGTAATTAGAGTTCGGGCATGCGGGGCTTGAGGTTTTTGCAGAGTTAAGAACGTCCCTGGTTCCCAGTCGCACCCTAAACCCTGCCAAAATCCTGAGCCCTGAAATGCCAGGCTCAGGACACGTCAACAAACTGTAAGAAAGTCTTGTGACAGAGGGTGCAGCATTGTAAGGCTTAGGGCCAATCTGTGGCTTGGTGGTGGAAACCCTGCAGCCCTGAAGCATCTTCAGCCCTCCAGACCATGTAGGAGCCGCTCCAATTTGGGTTTGTTAAGGGTAGGAAAATGTAGGGCTTGACGCCGGGTTTAGGATTGGGTCATGCCTCTTTTGGGGGCATTCAGAGTTTTTGACCTTTTGCGGGGCTTTGGGAAGGCGCCGCTGAGCCGGATTGGCGGTGGCCAGATTGGAACCCTTTCATCTGCACCTTGGTGTGACAAAAGTCGGGTGGGGGGGGCGGGGTAGGGTGTAGGGGTAGGGGTACTGTGCATGCGGAAAGGTTTTCGGTGGCTTTTGGGGGCTTTTTGTTAAGGGCTTTCGAGCTGCAGTTTGGGCAGGGACGCTACCCAAGACCCCCCAAGACCCACAGCTGCTGGCCACCATTCTAAAACTCTCTGAGCAGAATAATCCCTAGAGTCCGAATCCCCCTGTACATCATTGAGCACGACCACACTACGCTCTCTTCTCCTTCGACTACCCTAGGCCCTAGGCCTTTGGGAACCTACCTTCCCCTCCCCCCTTCTATGCCGGTGCCCAGGCGTCTGGCCCTGACGCCCCGAAGACGTATCCCCGACCGTCCCCGATCCATGTGCTGCCGAACATCGAGGCAACAAATGACTGCGGGCAGATTTTGGGGGTCTTCGGGCGGGCTAGGTAAGGGATGGTAAGGGTTAGTAGTGCAAGCAGCCAGAGCCCTCCACGCAAATGCAACCAATGTGCCTTTTTGGAAATCGCCCTCCAGATTGCAAACCCAAATCAAGCGCTGAATCGACCTGTTGTGAACCTAGGGCCGTGTCAGCGTTTGGGGCCCGTTTGGGGTAGCGGCTTCTTTGTGGTGAGGCTCAAACCACGCGTCGCGCACCGCAGTTCAAGGTTCCATGTGTTGCGAGGAGTATTCGGAGCAACCTCCAGGTACAACAAATCAGCGGAAGTGATCGTGCAAGCCCAAAAGCCCAAGCGGCAGGTGACAGTTCGTTGCAAAGGAAGTGGTTTTTTTCTGAGTAAAGTTGGGCAGGAATGATTCTTCGTACGACTCATGTTCGGGCCAGGCAACAAAGCGAGGGACTACCCAGAAATCAAGTGATGACCAGTCTCTCACCTTGCGGGGAATCCAGCTACAGGCTTTGTATGCAACCCTTGCTTGACTTGTAGAGAAGCTGGCCCATGTTGAGCACCAAGCTTTCTCAAAACATGGGCTTACCCCAACAAGTCCAAACAGCCCATGGTGTTCAGAAACATAAAGCCCGCAGGCACAAGCCCACGACAAGCCAGCAGACACATGAGCAACATGCCATATATATATATATATATACATATATACATATATAGCTAATGCAAGCGAAGGTATTCAGCAGGGATCGAGCAAGCCTGAACCCATCGGGAAGCCCCCCAGCTCTGTAAATTCGCGTGTTTGGGTTTTCAGAGTATGAGTTTGAGTTCCAGGTTGCCCTCACTGGCGGCTCGACGGATTTCTTGCAGAATCCTGGCAGCGCATTGGGGAGGCTGTTTCTGGAAGAAGCCATCCCAAGCCCGAAGCTGCCCAGGCCAAGTTGTTTCTGGAAAACAGCCATCCCAAGCCCGAAGCGACCTAGGCCAAGCAGACCTCACCTAAACGCCCCGTGCTGAATGAACTTTCTGGGCCGCTGAGGAAGCACAACTTGGAAACTGATTGTTGGATGGCGTTCCATGGCGACGTCTATGATGCAACGAGCATGCTGTCTCAGCACGATGGTGGCCGTGCCAACGTGGCCGCCCTTTGCGGATTGGATGGCACGGCGTCTTTCGACTGTGTGCATCCCATCGAGGAGATCCAGGAGGCTGTGAATGACTATGGCATCACAAAAGTGGGAACCACCAGCACCGTGCTTGGGGCTGGTTGCACCTTCCAACTATCCGCGGGCATGTTGCCAGACAGGCAGATCACGTGGGAGGAGCTTGCCATGCACTCAACCACCCAGGACTGCTGGATTCTCCTCGGATCCGAGCAGATTGTGTGGGATGTCACGGCGTACGTGCCCAAGCACACAGGTGGAGCTTCGAGCGTCGGCATCCTCTGCGGAGGTGACGCAACGCGATCCTTCGACAAAAACCACAAGAAGGGCTACATGACAACCTTGGCACAGAAGGGCGGCTTCCCCCAGGGCAAGATCACAGGTGTGCAGCCGGCGATTGACACGGGGAGTATGCAGCTTACACCTCTGCAGATGACAGACGTGGCCGCGCACAATATCGCCGCCGATTGTTGGCTCGCAGTGCATGGCTATGTGCTGGATGTGACCGGCTATCTGGACCGGCACTCTGGTGGTCGCATGAGCATCGAATCCTCTTGTGGCACAGACGCTACGGCTTCATTCGATGGCGCATCTCATCCTCAAAGCTACATCACTATGATGGTGCAGAAGCGCTTTGCCACCATCAAAGGTTGCATCGGGAGCTGCACGAGTAATGGTGCTACTCCTTCCTCAGGCAACGGCATTGGCACAACAGACACGATGACCGGACCGACCGCTCAGGCAGTGGAAGGGGGGGGGGTTTCAGATCTCGGCCACTTTAGGGCCCTGGAATGTACATGTTTGCATGTGCCACGAACCTTAAAGCCGTCGTGTTGGGCCCTTATCAAACGCCAAAAACCCGCAGCCCTCCATGTGCAGGTGCCTGCTCGGCAGTGTCGAGCTGATGAGCCCACGCCGCCTGCAACCACCGTGACGGACGCCGAGCTCCTTGAAGAACACACGACCTAACTGGGTTCAGGGTTTAGGGTTTAGGGTTTAGGGTTTAGGGTTTAGGGTTTAGGGGGATCATATAGCCTCTGCTACATCCCTATTCGGTTTTATGGACAATACTGCCTTTTTGGGATTCATTTAGTCCTGAAGGCTCAAGCTCCACAACACGCCCACCGACTGTTGGATCCTTGGGTTGAATTGAGTCATTCTCTTGACGTCATCTTTCAATAGTTTTCCGTGTGATTCCTTGATATTCCCTCTTAGACATGGACAGCACATCCTTTCTGTCTTCATCTTTAGTGTTGGTCAAGTTTCTTCTAGGATGGTCCTGGGCTGTGGGGTTTACGACGTCACGGCCTACAAGCACAGTGGTGGGGATGGCTCCGTACATGCCTGGTGTGGCGGAGATGGAACGACCTCCTTCGTCGGCAAGCCTAAAAACTCACCTCAAGCACAGAACCACCAGCCCTCAAATCACGAGCAGAAGCACTCGCAGAGAGTAGACCAGCGACAACCCTGAGTTCCTCAACCCCAGAACCCCGGAGATCGGAACTCCTAAGCCCTAAGCCCTACTAACTGCCACCCCTGGAGGTCGGCAAGCATCCATGGACCTACCTGGCGATTCTTCTGAACCAAGGGGCGGTTCTGAAAGGACAGTACGGCGGCAGCTCGGTACCCACCAGCGTCTCTCGGCAAACTCCGCTTACACTCACCGAGATTGCCAAGCACAACACTGCCACGGACTGCTGGTCCCTCGCTTGCGATTATTCGGGGGTTGTCATGAGTTGTCGGATGCTGAAGCCCAAGAGCCCGAACGCAAACCTACACGTGACTCTCCGAGGTCCTGCATCCACGGGCAGGTCTACGAGCTCCATTTCTACATGCCTGATCACGATGCCGGCAGCGCAGTCATTGCTCCTTGGCTGAGCAGCATTTGTTGAGAGATACGGAGCCCCAAGGTCTTGCCGCGTTGCCCTTTACCGTGTAAAGGCACACGCCCATGGCACCTCGGACCTGGCCCGAACCAGGTACTCCCCCTGAACTCAGGAGCCCATGTGCGGAGAAGACGCCACGGCCTACTATGCCATGGCCCACGCCAAGGGCTCCCTCCAGGGTCTTCCCATCAAAGGCTCCTGCGACCCGCGCGCCGAGCCTTTGAGTCGAGAAGGTAGAATTCGGGTATACAGCCGGCTGCAACCCTGTTTTCTGTGCACTCCGGTCTCAAGTTCGAGGGTGCAGGCTTTTGAAGAGGCTTGTCGTTCTTGCTTTGACCCCTATCGAGGGTTCAACGGTTCATGCCTAAGCTCTTCAAAACTCTATATTCCTAAACTGAACCGAAACTCTGATCGCCTCCCAGGAACAGGCATTCACGGAGCAAAACGTCTTGGACGGTGCCGCCTTCCTGGCCTACATCATCTTCCCGCTCATGATGCACCAGGCCTCCCCGATGCTGATGAGCCCACCTATGCAGGACCCCGCTATACAGGGGTAGTGGGGCTAAGGTTCAGCGCCACTGCCGCAGCACCACATGTTACAATTTGGAGCTACATAGCTTGTAGCTGCCAAGGCGACGCTGTGTTGCCAGTTGCACTGTGCACGGGCTTCATCCGCAGGATCGCGTGTTCCGCCGGCCCCTCCGAGCCAAGCCTCTCAAGGGCTGCCTTGGCAACTTGCTGAACAGTTACTTGGAGATGCCTATCGGGGTCGCCGTGATGCTGCTGTGGCTTCTGGGTCGAGATTTGAAGGCAACCTCTTCATTTTCTTTACGTAAGCTCTCCAATCCCAAACCCTAACCTCAACTCGAGCGCTCGAGCGTCTTAACCTACACGGCCTGAAGCTGACGATCTTGCTGCAATTTGTAGTTTGAGGTACAGTGTATACACGTGTTGCAAGAACTGCTCGAGGTTCCTTGTGGCCACGGCTCTTCTTTCCGTCTTCTGGGCCATGCACTATGACTCTCGGACTTGCCAACACTTTAAGGATTCATCGATTCGTCCTCAGCTTAGTAGTAAGTCGGAGATCGTCATCTGCAGACATCTCGTTTAGAGCGCTTGAAGCAAAACCCATCTAGCTTCCGTTCCGGAGGGCGGGGGGGGCGGGAACGTTGTGTCTATTGTTACAACATTAGCTGGGGTTCTTCTCGAGTGTTGTATGTCTGACCTTGCAACTGTGACCTGAAACTTGACACGCAGCACCCTCGGACTGGTTGATTCGTGCAAGAGTTCTCAGGTGATTTAATATACATGCATGTATAGATATGGTGCCCAGCTGTAGCTGGAAGCATATGGTGCAGTGCGAAGAGGGACAGGGTCTCAAGGCTTCTAAGAGAGCAATGTAGGACTCCTACTAGTGCAGATGGACGTGCTATTTGTGTTCAGTGTTGTTGTTGTTGTTGTTGTTGTTGTTGTTGTTGTTGTTGTTGTTGTTGTTGTTGTTGTTGTTGTGGTTGTTGTGGTTGTTGTGGAAGCACTACCAGCTCAAGCCGCCCGCGCATGGTAGCTGTCGAACCGGCCAAGGCCCCGAACTTCATCTCTTTAACAGCTTTCGGGGCCCTCTTAACATCTCAAGGCTTTCTAGCTTTTGCCAGCTGATGGCCACTTGGAGGCTTTAGCCCCCAGCATTTTGAGATTCTGCCGCAGACAGCATATCCACGAGCTGGCCCGGTCCCAATTCCGGGGGGAGAACTTAGATCGTCTTAGACTGCATCTTTCACTCCTAAGTGTGAGGGTTCTCGTCTTTCCGCAGGACGAGGGGAGTCTGATCGTGCTTCGGCACTTCAGTCGAAACAAGCGGATGGCAGAGGGTTTAATTCGGAAACACTCCTATCGTCGGGCCTGTCACCGAGCCTTAAGGGACGGTTGCGCAGTACCATATCGAAGGACAAATTTGCCTCTAAGCCAGGCACAGGCAAGCGCAGGCACGGCTGCACCTAGTGCAAGCCAAGAGACTAAGGAAAACATGCATGCTCAATTTGCACCGCAGCTTCCTCTTAGGCAACCGCGTAGGCGTCACCCTAGAGGCGGTCGCGAAGCCAAACCACTGCGAGTTTTCTCGTGGAATGCAGGTGGATTAAGCCAGCAATTGTGGGCAGAGTTCAAGGAGTGGCTGCAAAATCAGCAGGACCTCGATGTTATCTTTATCCAGGAAACCCACTGGACAACATCCTCCCAGTTTAAAGTGCATGGCTGGACAGCTGTTTCAGGCGGGCTGCCGGATGAAGAGCTCGTGAGGTCTCCTCCCGCTCAAACATCCCAGCTACCCGAACAGCCAAAGCACAGGCGCTCTGCAGGTGTTCTCACTTTACTATCGCCTAGCATAGACTCAGCGACACTACGCTGGCAGGATCTACACCCAGGCCGTGCTCACGAGGTTCACTGCGAAGTCCGAGGCCATCCAGTGCTCCTGCTAAACTGCAACCAGTACACCAAGCAACGAGGCATGACGGAGCAGGACCACTATGCCACCCAGAGCAAAGTTCTCTCCTCCCTAAGCAAGTCCCTTTCCAACTTGTCACAGCGCACTGTTCCGGTACTGGCGGGCGACTTCAACTCTTCCCTAAAACCAAATCCCCCCTTCGTAGGGGGAGTGGTGCCAGCAGGATCTTCTAAGCACAAGCCGGTTCAAAAGCAGTTCCAGAAGTTTCTTCAGCGAAACTCCCTAGTTGCGCTTAACACATGGCAGGGGCGCAAGGCAAACACCTTCATCTCACCACAGGGCAGCTCTCAGATAGATTTCATCTTGACCTCCAAATTCTACGCTGCTCAGCTGGCCCGCAAAGTGTGTGTCCTCAAAGACTTTAAGCTGGGAGCATGGCGTAAAGGTGGCAAACACATGCCACTCCGGACGGCAGTACCCCTCAAGAAGGTCTGGAGACACCCGTTCTCGACCAAAACTCAACCGGCAGTCCCTTCCAAACAAAAGTCCCTACTGGCTCGCCATGTTAGACAAAACACTCCTCTGGCTCAAACCCTGCGGGAGCAAGTTGCACAGGATGTCGACAAACTCCGAGCGCAGCAGAATGGAGAGCCTCTTCACCCTGATGAGGTCAACGAGCTTCTTCTCGAACACGCCAAGACTTTCCGGCCGAGGGACCCAGAAGAAGGCAGCTCGGACGCAGCTCCGACAGCACAACCTCTGTGGCGGCTTCATAACCATCGGCAGACTGCACTGCGGAACCTAAAACGTGAGGATGACGTCATAAATAAGATGGCTCGCACTGAGCACCTCAAACAGGCTCAGCGCTCGCTAGACGAGGCAGCCAAGGCACATGCCATCCAGATAAAGAATCAGGCCCGAGAAAGGACTCATCGCACTCTGACAGAGATTTCTGAGAAGGTCAAACGAGATCCACATGCGGCATATCGCTCTTTAAAGCATGTAGCTCCTTGGTCTCCTGCACCTAGAGTCTGCCTCAGATCGCCATGCGGCCGCATCCTCACTGAGTCTGAGGGGCTGGCAGAGTTGAAGAGACATAGTCTTTCCATCTTCTCCTCGCATCCCCCCCTAGCCAGTGGCGTAGGCCAAGCCTTGCCCAAGCTGGACAAAAGTAGTCTGTCCAAAGGCATAGCCTCTATAAAGCCGGAAAAGGCAGTACCGCAAGGATCTGCCCCAGGAGATGGTCCCGACGGTGGCAAACGTCTTTGCTATCCAGCTCAGAGTGGCTTCCGCGGTCAATCCTCTGGAGTTTCCCAAGTCTCCCACGCCGAGTGAGGTCTCCTCCTGGCGGGGAGACTCGGGCCCGCCGAAGTACCTCCTCATTCAGCAAGCCTACGGCATCATGGTGGAAAAGGTCCAGCCGCTGGATAATCTCCCACCGCATCTACGTCCCAGCATGGACGAGTGCTACTTGCTGATTCTCCTAGTACTCAAATCGGCGCTCCTAGGATACTATGTACGAGACTGTGGATGGTCCAACCTGGGCAGACGAATCTCGCCAGACTCCAGCACGGATCTGCCCTTCTTTCTTGCTCTCGACACGTCAGCCTGGCACAAACGCACACCTCCGGCTCCTCAACAAGCCACAACTTCAACCGCAGATCACGTCCGAGGACTCTTCTCGACCCTAGAGTACCTGGCGGAGGACAGGCCGGCAATCCAGGCAGCCAAACAAGCCTTCACGCATCATCAGCGACAGGTCCCTCCTCTTGTACAGCACTTCTTCTCCCTGCTCCGAACTCCGGTGGGCAAAGAAAAGGCAGAGAGAATCTTTAAGGACACGTCTCTGGCGCTCTCTGCTGATGTGTGGGACGCCTTCAGCTAATCTGCACTATGAAGCCATTTCGTGTGAGGTCCCCTCCTGAAACGGCACGCCGGGATAAGCGTCCGGCACAAGCACCCAAGCTACCTTTTTCGACCCTCGCTACGGCACAAAAACAAGCTGACTGGTTTTCTAGGCCGTCTCAATGCGCATTCAGAGAAGCACGATGCCTGCGTGCTTCAAGACTAGCTCAGCTCAGGTCACGAGCTCACAGGCTTGGGGCTCAGCCACCTACTCTGCTTCTAGCTCACAAACGCAAGGCTGAAGCAACATCTGTGTATGTGACTCCAGTCATTTCCATCCAATGTCGCGTGAGGTCTCCTCCTGACAGCCATTTCAGATAGGCAAATAGCCCTCTCTGCCCCCTGCGCCATGGATCTGGCTGCTCCTTACATCAGGCTTCGAGGCCCGGAACACAGCGTTTGCCTTGAACGCAATGGCCTCTTCAGGATGCAGGATCCGGAACCGCGGTGCAACTTCGAACCATCAATCACTGACGACAAAGCAATGGACGATATCCACGCGCAGACCCAGGCCGCCTTCTACAATCGAGTACAATGGACGACGCAGGATCACAGACTGGCATCGGAATGGAGCGCCCTGATGGCCGAGCACCCGGATCATTCCTTCCCAAATTCAGTTGCCTACTGGCCAAAATGGGACTCCACGGTGGTGTTCCGGGATGACTACTGCACGCTGATGCTTGGCACCCAGCGCACTGCTCTTGACATACCTGAACTCAAAGCGCACCAGGTTGATATCATCGTGACTCTCAACGCATCATCGCGCTTCAGGGAGAGTTATGACACAGATGCCGATTGGCAGTTCATGTACCAAATGGAGGGCATCTCCAACTTGCGCTACCACCTCTCGGACGTGCGCATCTCTCGGAACGATCAAGGCTTCCATGATGTGGTGTCAAATCTTGCCAGGACCTGGATCAGGATGATCGACGAAATTGAGGGCCAGGAGTGCAGCCGCACCAAACCGATGGTCATCCTGTTCCATTGTCTTGCGGGCATCAATCGCTCGACTTCCGCCCTCTGTGCCTACCTGATTGTTCGCTACCACCTCACTGCTCAACAAGCGATAGCGATTCTACTCTCGGCTAGGCCTGGTCAACGCTACTGGCAGGAAAGAGACCAATTCCCTCTCGCGCTACACTGGCTCTCCAGAGAATGCAAGAAGTCTGTTCTGGGGTACCTATGCATGGCCTGTGGAGACGCATTCAGACCCACACCAGACGATGACCCTCAGGACATGGATGACTTCGACGAGTGAGGTCCCCTCCTGTCGAACCCCCACCTTTTCCTTACGTTCTTTAGAGGCGACTGTACTACAACGCCGACCTGTGCAGAAAAACGCGTGTTACCCCCGATCATCTACATCTTGCATTAATAGCTTGCAACTGTCCTCTCCCGGCTTCTGCTCAGGTCTCGCAATGCTCCACCTCGCATCGAGGAGTTTGCCTCAGCCTCAACCAGCTGAGGTCATCATGCCAAAGACACACTCAGAGCAGCTCTTTCTTCTCTACCTCAGAGCTCACAGCTCAAGCCATCGTTAATAGCGGCCCTGAACGAGTGAGGTTCCCTCCTGTTCTACTGCTAACTGGCCATGTCAGCGCCGGAGGAAGGCAAGTCACATCGAGAAACCCGACACAGCGAAGACAAGCCCTCCAAAAGACGACATCCTCATGGCAAGAGGCATCAGGCGGACGCAGACTCCCGTCTGATCACGGAAGCTGACCTGGACTCTGAGGCTTCTTCCCTTCAGGATGATGACGACCTAGTGGAATCCCTGTCAAGGAGCTCCTCGAGACGGACAGCCTCTTCCCGGAACCAGCCCGCCCAGCTGGCCCCAGGAGGCCCGCCTCCGCCCACCCCCATAACAACCAAGGCATTCTTGCCGGCGAACCAGGCTCAAACCGTACCCAAAGCCACCCAGCAGGTGGCACGTCCCTCCTCGACAAGTGGCACTTCAACGTCGGGGGCCTCAATGTCTCCCCCAGCCGCAGCTCATCCTCATCCCGCGCAAGAAGCTGCAACGCTAGTGGGCACCTGGATCATCACTCCTGGACCGATTGTCTCCCTTGCTCCTAACCCCTTCAGCCCGTGGTCCCCCCCAGCGCGCACCTCGGTACTGTCTGCCACAGGAAGCCCACTGCCTCCGGGCACAGTCCAGACCTGGATAATTACCGAAGGCCCACTTGTCCCAAGACGAGATCCGCAGGAGTGAGGCATGCACAGAGCTCAATTTTGGCACTCCCTGCGAGTGAGGTCACCTCCTGCTAGGGAGTGCATGCGTCACTGCTTTCACCTTTTCAACCCAGCAGTGTCTCAGAGACAAAATCCAGCCGCGCATCACACTGCTACCGCTGCCTAGACTTAGTCCTCAACGTGCCACACCGAAGTCATGCTCTATGCTCCGACAAGCCAAGGTGGGACGCTCTACCACAGACAAAGCCGGCTCCTCACTCTTAGCCTTCCTCTGCAGCACATACTGCCGTAGCAAAATCCAGCTGATTCGAGTTGCCAAGAACTGATAGCTTTTCACCAACCCTCTCTCCAGGCTCAAAGGCAGAAAAGAGAGGTCACCTCCTGCTGCCTAGCCCCCCTTCTCAAACCCTGCGTCATGTTGCATACATGCCCATCGCTCCCGCTACGACCAGACTCATCGACGATGCCAATGAAGTCCAAGCTCGCCGCACTGAACCTCTTCTGCAAGGCAATGCTGTACACAGGCAAGAGAACCAGTGATCCGGATGCAAACCTCTACCTCTCGGATGAGGCCAAAGGTCTTGCTCGACGAGAGAACTGTATGCTGGCTCCAACCCTGAGACTGGCGGCACGCAGCTACAACTGGATTCGACTTCTCTCCCAATCAGCTCAGCCTAATCTTCCCTTGCTGGCAGAAGCTGAGATGGCATCCCTATTATCACCCACGGAGCCTCCCCCTCATCTCAAGCACTACGAGGCGGAACGGAGCTCACTCACCTTGCAGATGATACTCGAAACGGTGCATATCTACACTGAAGAGGAAACCATGGAGCCGGACGACTTCAAGTTAGCCGCCCTTATCATCTCTCAGACTTTGTACAATCTGGGAATGGGCGGGCAAACCGTCAGGGACATCGTCAATGGCGCTGCCCAGCATCTGCGCTGGATCCTACCCAGCGACTCTACACGAGTTCTGAACGGAATTCACCTCTGTCTCTTCCCTTCGGATATCTCGCCGTGGCCGCGAGAGGCAGACACCAATCCACATACTCAAAGTGACGAACATGCATTGGGCATCCTCGACGCAGAAATTCACATGCTACAGCGAGCGTCCAAGATTTACCGGACCATGGCCATGGTCGACTTCATGGTCGCCCAAGCAAGAGGAGCACGAGTGCCAGACGAAGTCTGCCCCAGCGAACCCTGGGATGTCCTGCGACAGGATCAAGCCATGGCACTTCTTTCATATGCGGAGCACTTGACGGAACTCCATGATCTTCTGACCACTGATGCGTACCAAAAGATGCGTACAGACCTCCGCGTGGGCAGAACCTGGCTGTCGCGACCCATCACAGCATCCGAACTGGCCTCGCTTGAAGCAATATGGCACAATACCACGATACCAGAGAGTTTTGCCAAGCTACACCTCACTCTCCAGCTCAAAGGGCAAATTGCTGCACACCTCCCGGAGGACTCCAGAGCACAGGACAGACTACTTACCATACTCTCTCCCCTGGAGAATGATGTCCTGGAACAGGCCTTCCCCTGGATTCTGGCCTTCAAGATGCTCACGCCTGAGCGCAGGATGATATTCCGATATGCTCTTCTTACGGCAGCGGGCCCCTCGGCTACAGCGCCAGTTTCGCAGACCGAGTGAGGTCCCCTCCTGGTCGGCTACTTAACTAACCTACTCAACTTCTTTCTCACAAGAAGATCGACGATGCCTGCTGCTAACGGACAAAGGAGAATTATTCCCGCTACTCTGCGCCTCTCCCAAACACAAATCTAGATCGTCTCACCCCTCTCCCTCTCCGTGCAGAGCCTCAGGTCCTTAACCAGAAAGAGGGAAACACGCACCAGTGCCAGTGCCTCAGCTCTGCCCACCTTAAGCTTGAACTCTGCTGCGCAACCCCACCCCTGCAGCTTAACCCGAGAGAGGCCTTCCTTGAAACTTCACCTCCTGGTTGCTTACCTTCGGCCCAAAAGTACCATGGCAGCTGTGTTTGCTCCGGCTAACATCAGAGCCGAGGCCAGCACTATACAAATGGCATCTACACGTATCCCGGCAGACGACGCCCTCCGGCACTCGGACCGTCAGATACGCATAGCTTCCCGCACCTGCAGCTTCATGAAATTGCTCACGGAGAAGATCAACTGGAGACTGGGTGACCTTCGACTCTACCTCCCCAAAACTGCCACTCGACAGCTAGCAGCCAAACGTAAGCACGAGGAAATGATGCTCCACGAGCCTCAGGAGAACACTCTGACTTACCTTCGGCGGCGTCAGCTCATCTTCATATCTCAGGCGATCAGGGACTACACAAATGATGGCCCAGGCCAAAACTCCTTTCAACTCGAAGATGCGGAGAATACCGCACTTCGAATTTGGACGTACCTAACCCGCCACTTTGCCAAAGGAGAGATCAACTTTATGCTAGACACCGCCTTGTCGCATCTCCACCTCCTGATGAAGTCGGCGACACCAAGTCTGATGTCAAGCATGGAGCAGTCGCAGCCGTCCCTGGCTCCGGGACAAGGTCAGGGTTATTTTCCCCCACATCTAGGCCTACCCGAAGACAAACACTTGGACCTCCAATACTTCGACCTTCAGGCACTCAGGCGTGCGTCGACGATATACCGAGTACAGCAGCTTCTCAAGATATCTCACTCAACCCAGGGCGGAGAGTCGCCTGTCACCAATGGCTGGCGCTTCCAGCAACAAGCGCAACATCTCGACTCATTGCCCTATGACAAGCATCTCCAGGCCTTGCTGCCACACCTCCCGGACTACCAGGACCAACTCCGAGAGAACCTGGTGATGTACAGGCAATGGCTCCTACGTGACATCACTGAAGAGGAGACGGCCTGGGCCCGTGACACACTTTTAGAGTCGGCAGTCTCGAGAGGAGAACTCCGCGAACTTTTCGAGCATGCTCTCCTCAAGCAGGTAAACCATACACTTCAGGCCAGTGCTGAGTCTCCTCGCCACGTTGATTCCACTCCAAACTTCCAAAATAGCATGGCTCTTCGCTTCTACCAAATCATCAATCCTCTACATGATGACGTCTACGAGGAGTACAAGCCGTTTGCGATTGTCTATAAGATGCTCACTCCCCTAAACCGCCAACGGGCTCGATCACTTCATCGTACTTTGTCGCACGAGAGGCACCAGTCCTTGCTTCGCCTTTTTGCACCCTAGCCTGCTAGCAACTTTGCTTGTGAGGTCCCCTCCTGCAAAGTAGAGCACCAGGTTAGCAACGTCTCTGTCCAACTAGGACACCAGCAGCCTTTTGCAAGCCAAGATAAAGCAGCGGAAAAGTCTCCTGCATCTCCAACTGCAGCACAGTCCCTTCTCACTAAGACTACTGCGGCATTCTCCGGCAATAAGGTCTTTCTGCAGATAGTTGGAGCCTGATGCAGAGCCAATGCCTCAGCCCTGGCTGATTCACCTAGTAACACATTCAAGTCTGCAGCTTTCTGCTTTCATTGAAGCTTGCCACAGCCGGGCTCAGCCTCTCCACACAGGCTGGCCACGTGAGGTCTCCATCCAGCTAGCAAATCAGCCATGCCTTCACCGTCTCGCGAGGTTCTGCTCGAGATTCTCCTGAAGTCGCTCCACGTCCCAACGACCATCTACCTACCTGGCGGCATCAGTGAGCACATGGCCACATCAGCCTCAGCAACAACTCATCTCGCCCCGAGGAGGCTCCTATTCACTACAGAAGACCTTGAACGCATGGCAGAACGAAGCATGCGAGTAGCATCACGTCTCTGCAGCTTCATATGTCACTTGGATCGGTACCTGGCTTGGCGCGAGGGAAGACACACCGCCCTGCCCCTTGAGGCTAGCCCACGTATCTTGGCAGGTAAGCGCAAGCACATCGACGACGAGCAGCCTTCAGCGCACCTACCCCCGAATATGGGGCCCCTCCAGCGCCAGCAAATCATGTACCTCACCCTGATGATCCACAACTACACAAATGACGGAGAAGGCTCGCCGTCCTTTAGCACGTCCGAAGCCGATCAGGCTAGTGCTTTAACCTGGCATTATCTCACCGGGAGGCTCTCGCAGTCAGAGCTGAATGCCGTTCTGCTTCGCACTTTGGAGCAGGCCAAGGTCATTCTGAGGTCTGAATTCACTCCAGCACATCAACGGAACCTACTCCAGCTGCATCCCCAAACGACGGCGGAGGCCTGGCAAGGCCAAGCATATTTCCCCCTAGGCCTCCGGCTTCAAGACCCACATCAGCTTGATCTTGACGCATACGATTTCAGAACGCTCAAAAGAGCATCACTTCAGCTTCGCCTACTACAACAACTGCGGACTATTACGGCCTCCACACCTACATCGGCCAGCGACCAGATCCGAGATGGCTGGGATTTCCTTGAACAAGACCGTGATCTCTCAAAGCTTGACTACGAGGACTACCACACCAAATTGGTTTCAATGATCCCGCACTATCAGGAGACACTCCGAGAGATCCTGACACTGTACCGCCTATGGCTGTCAACCCCTCTGTCCGATGAGGACTTCCTGTGGGTGCGCAACCTGGTAGTGAATCAGCTTCTACCTAGAGACACTCTGCATCGCTACTTTGCTGACAGTCTCTGGCAACAAATACGACACAGATATGGAGGAGACCAAGGAGATTTCGAGCAGGCACAAGGAGTCATCACAATTCTTTCCCCGCTCCACGACCAGGTCTATGATGACTATAAGAACTTTGCTGTGGCGCTGACACTGCTCCTCGTTCGACATCGTCAACGTCTGAAGCAGACGCTAGACGACAAAATTCGGGGCTAGAGACCGTCCGAGCACCAAAGCCTTCCAAACGAGTGAGGTCCCCTCCTGTTCACTGCACTAACTTCCCAAATTGCGGGAAAAAGCGCGCAGCTCCGATCTTCCCATGCCAAACCTCACTAAGCACAGCTCTTCTCGCAAAGTTTTCCCTCAGGTTCGCACGAGTGAGGTCCCCTCCTGGCGAACTTCCACCTAGGCCCATGGCAGACCTTCACCCCGTCCTCAGCCGTGAACAGGCAATGGAGGTACTTCTTGAGTCTCTTTTCCTACCGCTGCCGGTTTACCCTACAACTCCATCTGGCGCCGCCGCAGCGAGCAATCTGGACCTGGCATCCTCACGCACCCCTGCGGGGGAAGCGATCCCACACTTGAACCGCCAGATACGGATAGCCTCGCGCACCTGCAGCTTCTTGAAGCTGCTCGCGGAGAAAGTTCACCGGCACATGGGAGAGTTGCGGCTCTACCTTCCCAAAACTGCACCCCGAGACTTGGCCGCAAAACGGAAGCATGAAGAGATGATGCTGACAGAGCCTCGCTCTCCTACTCTGACGTACCATCAGAAGCGCCAGCTCCTCTTCATCTCTCAGGCGATTCGCGACTACACCAATGATGGTCCTGGTCAGAACTCCTTCCAGCTCGAAGATGCGGAGCCTACCACCCAGCGCATCTGGACGTACCTGACGCGCCACTTCGGCCAAGGTGAGGTGCACTTTATGATTGCCAACGCCCTGTCGCATCTACACCT
>CAJNDS010001602.1:0-10000 GCA_905221605.1 Symbiodinium natans | reverse complement strand
CGATTAGCCTGAAAGTCCATGTCCTTCATTCCATCAAGTTGTTTTGGCCATGGCGATTGGCTATCTAGTCTGTTGCATGGAAGCACCACAAAATTTTCTTGATGATTCTATATGGCTGATTTCACTTCCTGGAAGATGCTCAGGGGAGAACACTTTGCGATGAAGGTCTTGAGGTTCATTCTCTCTCGGACAGGACGTCTACGTGATTTGGAGCTGCCGAAGTGCATCACTCATCCAGCAACTTAGCTTGGCAAATGGAAACACTCAGTAGGCATCTGAGCCTTATACTCAGCATAAAGATGCCAAGGCCAGAATGCCATGGAGAGCCCAAGCCCAAGCCCCAAACCTTCGAAAAAGGCACATCTCTGGGGAGTACTTCAACAGCGCCTGTGGAGCTTACTTTGACAGAAATCCCGACCATCGCCGTATCCACTACAGTGGCAACTCGGTCCTTGGAGTCGGTACAGTCTGGCAGTGCATTTGCAACTGGCGCACACACACACACACACCCATACATGCTGGCATGCATACCCACTTCCGGGGACCCCAAAGCCCAGAGAACAAAGAATACACCAACGCGAGCACCACTACTCGTAACCTTTCAATGGCTCTAAACCGGTAAAGCCTATAAACCCTAAACTGGCCCTCAAGGGGCCCTAGAAAGGGCCAACAAGTTGCCCTAAAGGGCAGCTCACAGATGCGTGCGTGCAAAGCCAGCCATACAGAAGACCAAGTGTGGGGGCTGTTTCTGTAGCTGTAGCTATTTCGACAAGCCAGAAGAACCTGTATGTGACTGTATGTGACTGTATGTGTGATGCATGCTATGAATCCGAAACCCCAACCCAATACAGTGAGGCTTGCACTTTTGGAGGGGGGCCTTTTGGCAATGCTGTCCGCATACCATAGAGTACTGCACAACTATTGATGTGATTGGTCTGCGACATGTAAAAGGGTAAAAGGTCCGTCGGGTGCGGAAGGCCTTTTGACCAAAAGTAGGCTTCTCACGCAAAAAGCCACAGGCAAGTGTATCGGACCTCCGTATTTCGCGGCTCAACAATGCAACCTATCAAGCAAGCGTAGGCGGTCTATGGACCAGATGCAGAGGCTCTGCATATATGTATATACACATATCAAGTCTCTTCATTTGTATTCAAGAATCAGACATGCACAAGCAAAACCGACTGCGATATCCCAAGACAGCTCAGGAAAGACCGCGGACGTCCTGCCTCCCTACGTTTTGAAAGGTCGTCCAAACATTCCGGAGATTGTTGGGTCTGCTGCGCAGAGCGCACTGAAGCGAGAAATTCTGGACATCGGTGTTTTCGTTTGTGGTCCCGGGGCTCTGGTTGATGACAGCCTGAAAGCAGCCAAGATGTATAGCGACCCCGGGACAGGCACGCATGTCCACGTACATGCAGAATCTTTCCAAATGTAGACTGTGTTTGTTCCGTTTTCCGGCAATATGCCGAAGAAAAACGTAATTAGTCCGCGTTTCATTTGAACGCATCATCACGTGAATCACGTCTGCACCACGTATGCGAGGTTCAGTTTCATCGTGCGATCTTATTTTGAAGCCTTGCCATTCCTTGTTCGCACACTTCCCGTAGGAGGAGGTGTCGCGACAGCCCGTGAAGGGCTTGCCGAATGCTCGGAAAAATGGGGCCAAAGCACCGGCGTAGGCCTGGGATGAAAGGCTCTAAAGGGTTGATCTGTTACGAAAGTAGCTGGGCTGCCAGCTTACAGGGTAGAGGACTTACATCCTCGAAACCCGTGTTTCGGGTAGAGGAACGCCTACATGCGCCCTCGAACTCCAGGTTTCCATGCCGAGCCAACTGCTGGAGGTCAGCTCTCCAACGCACGCCGACCTGGAGGCGGGGCTCGAAGTGTGTGGTTCAGGGTGTTTAGGTAGGGTTTATATAGTGTTTGTACTGGGTTTGTAGTAGGTTTGTTGTAGGTTTAAAGTTTCGGGATCTCATATTTGACAGGGTTTGGAGGGCCTCCTACTGGGGCTCGGCAGGGTTTGGGACCTCGGGAGTTCAGGGCTTTGAGGGATGGGAGTTGGACTTTCTCGAGCCTCGGCAAGAGGTCGTGAAGTTCAGAACCTGGACCCACAACCCCTTGAGTGTTAAGCCCCACACCACATATGTACAAAATAGAATACATGTACATTTTTGTCTTAGTATAAATATATATATATATATACATACATGCATAATGTATGTATATATCGCATATGTATGCAGACCCTATATTCCCAAAAGCCCGCGAATCCTCCCTATCGTCGCTGCAAACTCTCACGGCCCGAAGTTCATGAGCATCTGGAGGTGGCGCTGGGCATCTGCGAGGCTTGGGCCAGGGGGGTTACAGGTCTGGAAAGGCTCGGGGACCTTCCAATTTCTGCATGCCCTTGGGCAAATCCCTGATGATTGCGGGCCGTCTTGTCCCATCGAGCAGCGGCGGCAAACCCTAAGAAAAATCACTTCTAAGCTCCTACACCCTTGCCCTCAGATAGGAGCCCTCAAGCCGCCTCAACCCTGACCCTATGTAGCCTAAAGTTCCCAAAGCCATCAGAAGCAGGAGCTCGGTGGGGTTTGCGCCGCTCTCAGAAGTAGTGGTCAAGTCCCAGCCCTAAAAGCGCTCGCCAGGCACAGGTGGACTTGTCTCTCCCCACGATGCCCGACTCGGAGGTGGTACTACTCTTCCAGGCGCCAGGAAAGTGATATTCGAACAAAAGCTCTCGAAAGTGATACACTCCCCCCCCCCCTCTAAGGGCTTCTACCTCCTTTACCCAATAGTAGTAGATGGCAGGTTCTGCTTTTGCTGGTCCTCTTAGCGGTTGGGCTTTTCAGGATGTGACTGTATCTGTTGTTCTCTTTGCTTTCCCGGATTTGCTATGGCAAGAAGGGGTTCACAGTCAGCACTGAAGTGTGGTGGCAGTGAGGAGTGAGGAGAGCACAAGCACGGGGTTCAGAAAGTAAGCATGTACAAGCTCAGTGAGATTAAACATGTCTGAAAGCTGGCTCATAAGTCTCTTTGCCGCTACTTGAGCACAATCAAGGGGATGATCATAAGCTGATGTCCGTTGAGCTTTTTCTCCCGAAAAGTGCAATGATGGAATCAGCTTGGACTGCCAGCGCACTCAGCCCCAAATCTCGCGCCCTAAGCTCCTGATACCCTAAAGCCAAAAACCCCAAAGCCCCAAAAGGGGGCAAAACCCAATGAGCCTGTGAATCAACCCGGTACCCTAAGCAACTGAACTTTTGGGCCCCCAGAGCCGACGAGGTTGCCGAAGCGACGCCACCTCGTTGCTGGATAGAAGCAGACGATGAGGACGAGGACAGAGTCCAAGTCTTCCACGAATGAAGATCTCACGCTAGCGCCAAATTCTCATGACATTTGGGAGCGGGGGTGAGGGTTTGCGCCTGACCTGAGTAGTTGTATTCCCCACTTCGGGGATGTAGCATCTCTCTCTCTCTCTCTCTCTCTCTTTACATACATGCAGATGGCTCTGCATTGGTCTATGGGTGAAATGCGCCCTTCGGGGCGGCCTCCTCGTGCTACGGAAGGAAGGAAGAGAGGACGATGCTATTCGAAACTCTGGTACAAGTTCTGGCCGTAGTAAGAAGTTCCCAACGACCAAAGGTTGGTAAAAGATGCCTCCGCTGTACTTTCATAAGAGTTACTTTTTCATCCCATCTTTTTGCACCTTCGTCCGACAAAAAAAACAGAGAACGCAACGACACGGATTTTGGCATAGCAAACTCACGTGACAGGTATCTCACTTGTGCAACAACATCTGAGACCCTGAGCTCCTACTGTGGGGGAGAGGGGAAAACATAAGCCCTGAAGCTCAATCCTAAACCCTAAGCCCACCGAAAACACACCTTACACCTTCAACCCTAAAATGATTGAGAACTACCACGGCAGGCAGGGGGAGGAGGAGGAGGCACACTGTTGATGAAAAAGCGATCGTTTTCAAGGCGCAAGAACTGCCGGTACCACTGCATTCGCTTACCACGACGTCAAGAAGTCAATATCTCAACATACTGGTGGTAATATTGCAATTTTTCATTTCATGCTTGACTGCGGAGCTGATCCCTGCCGAATGCTTGAGCAAAGGCGAGTATTGATACCAACGATCGGCTATCCGGTTGCTGATGTTCATTCAGAGTGAGCGTTGATGTCGCCACCCCGCAAATTGATTCGTTCACATGTCGTTCGCGGAGACTAGCAGAGGCGCAGACTTGACTAGGACCCACACTCCCGCACACTCGCTTCCCAAATGAAGAGCATTTGCTTTAGGGAGCAGTCTCGATGGGACCGGGTGCCCGGGTGCCTGAGGACCGAGGAGTCCTATACTCGGTCCTGTATCCGGAGGACTGGAAACTGCACGCTGCCTTTGCAGGGCGCCGGTTCTTATCTTTGGCAGCATCTACTCGGTCGCATCAAATCACAGCAGCGCTAGGTGGGCTTCGGGCTTCGGGCTTCGGGCTTCGGGCTTCGGGCTACTGCAGAATCTAGGCGTGGCGGAGCCGGTTGTCCTTTTCAATCTGTCGAGTCCTCGACACCCCAACCCCACTCCAAATACTCAACCAACAAGCCCTAAGCCTTGGCCCTTTTGGAGCTTTTGGATTTGGAGTGCTAGAGTTTCCGTCTTTGAGGTAGTCGGGCTTTAGGGGTCGAGTCAACGCCAAATGCAGATCAGGGTTTTTTGCTTCTCGTTCCTCTGAGTGGGAGAGAACTGTACACCACAATCGAGTGCTCTTCTTTTGAGCAGCATCCCTACTGCTCCCCTGGACTCTGCACCCGTAGGCAACCGTCAAATCTCACGCGTCATTTTCCACGTTACCTATGCCAGGGCCCAGGCTCTTTCTTGTCAATCAAACAGCCTGCCTTCCTTACACCGGGGCAGCCTGCCACCTTAGAACCCTAAAGGAATGCTTGTCAGGAGGCTTCCCTTGAGCATCTTTGGCCCTGTCCGACAGCGCCCACCTTGCCAAAGGACAGCGGAGGTCATTCGAGCTTTTAGAGGTTGAGGGGTTTGAGGATCGAGTACTTCGGGTTCAAGGCCGGTTCAAGGCATTGGGAATGCTCATGTGCCTCCACCCGTAGAGGTAGTCAACTCATCTGTAGACTCGTACAAAAATATTAAACCAAAGCCACGTCAAGAATTCTTGAGCTCATCCAACATTCATGCCACCTTCCAAGTGCGTACAGTACCCGCACTCGCCGCACGCCTGCAAGTCTTTTTGATACTAACGCCTACAAGGCAGGAGGAAGAGAAGTGATTGACTTCTCCCAAAAGATGTTTTTGTCATCCGAGTGTGCGGATGGTTTCGCCAAGATGTGTCCGGTGGCTATGTTCTCTCTGTCTAGCTCTTAAACCCCCTTTCAGGACGGAAGCACTGAAAGAAAAACCATTGAACCTTAAACAGTACATCCTGAAGCGTCGCTTCTCCTGGAAAGGGAGCAGCTGCAGATCCCCTTGCTTACCGTAGGGTGTAGGGTGTTAATTGGGCTTAGGGCTTATAGGGGCTTCAAACTGCGAAGACCCCCAATTCATAGGCGCAAAACTTACAGAGCGCAGGCCTCCGGCGGCCTCGGCCGCATAGGTTGCTTCGAAGGGATTTCTGCGCCAGGACTTCATATTCTTGCTGGACCGTTCCGGCTCCATGCAGGCTGGTGCTCTCAGAAGGCAGTTTCTTGTCATTTTGGTAGACGAAGTTGGTGAGGCACCCAATGTTTTCGAAATCCGGGGGGGGTGCATGTTGGTCTTTCGGGAATATACCCTTCTTCTCAATTGGAGGGAAGAGGCCTCTTGACCTCTGCGGGGCTTTGACACGCAAAGAAATACAAAGAGGTCAAATTCCACCCGCCTCAAAACTGGTCAACTCGAGCTTGCATCACACGAGCACCCCATTTTTGTTGTAAGAGTTAGATGTGGACTTAAATAGTAGGGGCTGGGTTCAGGCTCCTAGTTGCTCCATGCTGTGGACGGTTTCAGCAGCACAGCTGCTTGCAAGTTTGTATCCGATCCCGCGTTAGGATGTAGGGGTTTAGCGCGTTTAGGGCTTCCGGGCATTTGTAAAATCCAGGAACCCTGAGCCCCTTGAACCTGAGATCTCGGGCACAGGGCATGCAGATTCAGAAGGCAGCCGCAGCACTGCAACTCTTTTTGAGGACAGTTCCCTGGTGTTGCCTCATTTCTCCAATAGGACGAGACCAGAGGACGAGACCCTCCAACATAGTTTACGTATGTTTAGGTGGTTGGGGATCAGGGGAGTCTTGCGAAACTTGCAAACCTCGAATGCAGAGATGGTTGAAACCCTACAAAGGAGAAATGCTGAGAAACTCCTGGCTCTGGCATGTATCCAAAAATCATCAAAAGGAGACGCGGAGTTGTGAGCCTTAGAACATCTAAGCAGATGGCGGAATGACATGTGTTCAGAAGAACAGCGCTAGGGGCTAGCAGCGGCATTTTGGAGCCGTTCTGCGAATTGCTATTGCCAAGCTTCCGTGGAGTCCCCCACCCTTTAAAATTTAAACCCATAAAACCCTCGAAACTCAGGGCCCTTGTTCCGAGCTTCTGAGAGGGCTTCTCAACCTCGCAGTGGAATCAACGAAAACCCTTAGCCTCAACTTTAAACCCAGCCCGACTCATCTTCCCCACTCCTGACATCTCTGCCTTTCCCTGTAAGAACAGTAGCTAGAACATGGTTTTCTCTTGGGTGAATTGACCAACTTAGCGAAGGAGCCTGCCGGTGGGATGCCGCTTCGACATTGTGGGCTTCGGGACTACCTGGACGTCGGGGCCCCGCCTGCCAAAACCCTAAAAATCCTATAGGGATCCTGTAGAGGACCTCTCTAAAACGCCAACCCGATGGGTAAAGGGGTTAGTGCCTCTTCCTCATGGTCAACCGCTATGGTTTCGGCGAGCTCGTTTTGGGATTGCTATTGGGCTTTCATTTCGGTGGAGACCTCATTCAGGTAATTTCTGCATCTGCTAGGTGCCTATGCCTCAGCTGCATGTTTTAGACATCTGCGACGACAGTTTATCTACTGAAGCCTTACTGTTTGGGCTTCCTGTAGGCACATGCACGAAAGGGTTGTTGAGAAGGGTCTCTCACTTGGCTTGATTTCTAGACATCCATGTTCAGCGTCCCCATGCATGATCAAGTCAAGTCGTCCAGGTCCCTCTTCGGTGAGAGCCGGCCATACAACGCAGAGACATTGCAGAAGGTGTGGGCGGTTGTTGAGGTTTGGGGGGCAGATTCCGGCTTCCCCTGCTATTTTCACTGCGAACGCATTGTCTGGCCGAAGTCTTGTACCTTTTACCTATCTTCATCATGGGCCTCCAGCCCTGCTCATGGGGTGCTTGCGAAACTGCATCCACCCCTCTCCCGTTAGATGGCAACCTATCCTGAAGGCTGAGCCCCGCGAAGTACTCCAAGCAAGCTCTGAGCCCCTGACATCCCTCAGATAGTTACGGATGATGCAGGCGAGCGAGCATGTGAAGAACGTCAGGGCAGATCTCGGTGGTGCCCAACAGTGGGCATTTGGGGGTTACCGGTTTCGTTGTTGAGCAAACGAGGGCTGCGGGGGCGAAGAGGGGCCCTGCACGGTTTCGGTTTGTGGGGTGTGGCGCTCATGTTGTAGGAGGTTCCCTTTTTTGGTCGGTTGCCTTTGCCTTCCGCTCCTTGAGCGGGAACACTTCAACAAATGCTTGGACGGCTGAGCGGCGGCTGGATGGAGAATTGAGGCCCCAACTCGCAAGCTCCCCCGCTACACACTCTCAGTCCGCAATCCTGGAGGTCGGATACCCTTTGGTCACACCGAAGGTCGCACCCTTAAAGCCCCTAGAAAACACCAAAAACCATTCCGCGACTTAAGGCCGTTTCGGGCTGCCGGGTTTCGGAAGGGCTCAGGCTTCGAAATTGTCCAGGTACTGAAATCCTGGCGCCGTTGAGAGCCCTCCTCAGCATGCCACCCTCACCTGGCTTCGAGCGCCGTCTCGTCCTGCCACTAGGTGAAGATAATGTGTTGCCCCCTAAGCCCTACAAAACCACAAGCCCGAAGCAGCCTCTGAGGGTTTGGGTTTAGGGTTCAGGGACGTCTCGCTAAGGGGCATCTTAGGGCTCAGGGTGCAGCCTAGAGCTTGAAGATTTGAGGTCAGAGTCCGGGGTGCACAGTAGCAACCCCGATGAACTCCAAGAGGCTCAGGCCAGCCCTGCGACCCCTGCAACATCTTCCTAACCATTGAGCTGCAGCCTAGAGCTTACCCCGGGGTGCAGGCATGTAAGCTGTCTTAGTAGGATATGTCCAGCAAGCCTGAAACAAGCATGCCAGAGGTGCGATGCATCGTCTTTGACCGCCCAGCCTGAACGGTCTAGTTAGTAGGCTGTGCGGCTGTGTGCCGATGACTTGTCCACCACGCGGTTGAGCTCATGGCTCAGGCTAACAGATGGCCAAGTCTGCAACACTGCTGCCGTGCTGGACTTCGTCCGAAAGAATGCCGCTTGCCATCTAAGTTCCCAAACCGGCCTGAGTCCTAAACCCTGAAGAATCCTGAGTCCTGTAATCGTGGCGATAAGAGCAAGAGTAGTCGCAAGCAAAGTCGTAGCAACAATAAACATCATGACAATGAATACCAGGCCATCAGAGACCGGCAGTTGCCATAAGAACATCGCGAATACGAATTCAACAACCCCTTGCCTGTTTACAGGCGACATCTCTTGGTTAGTCGGGCTCTTGCTTTCGGATGCGTCGAATTCTTAGAGCCTCAGGGTCCTGAAGGCCTTGACTCTTAAGCTCGACAACCCTTAACTTCGTGACTTGAGGACTCTTAGGCTGAAGGTTTGGAGTAGCCAAAATATCCCCCAGACCCTGGAGGGGCTTTACTAAGAAAGGTTCTGCTGAGGACGTCCGTTTGGCTACACTTGGCATTTAGAATGGACTGCATGTGTCTGTGAATTCGAAGATGTTCCCAGATGCGTGTGCCCAGGCGAAAGCGACAAACATCTATACAGCCGCTTGTCACACGGGCCGGGGCTCGAGGGTCCAGAGGATGAAGAATCGACGGGACCAAGTGTTCCTTCAGCTGCATCCTGTCAGAAAAAGAACTAGCAGAGGGAAGAAAGCGTGTGCCTTTCAAGACTGAAGACGAGGGGCCAAATGATTGCAGGGATCCTTAGAAAGAACCGACATCTCAGAACTGGAGCCACATCATGACGAAGTTGCAACTTGTTACAGCCCAAACCCGAACGACATCCGACACCCTTTCATCGACAGACTCCGGAGTGCGGGATGTGTAGGGTTTCAGCCAGCTTCCCTGTTCCGTGGCTTAAGGTTTCGTAGTTTAGGGATTTCGGTTCGGGTGTAGGGCAGGGTGTGTTTATAAGCGTTGCTGTCGGAGTTTTGTTCGTGGAGCTTTAACGGTGTCTGAAACCCCGAAAGCTTCTTAAGGTTTTCTACGAGCGCCCCACAAATATCCTGAAGCCCGAAACCCCTGAAGTTCCTGAAGCCTCTCACTCCCGCCGGGATGCCTTTGCCTGCGAGGTCGGCATTGGCAACGGCGTGTCCCACGAGCTCGTGGAAGGCAATGCGAACCAAATCTGCTTGTCATTGAACCCACCTTAAATCTCAACCTATGTGAACTCTGCCGGCAGCCCTTATCCCTTCATGGCCTCAAGCCTAGACCCCAAGCAAAACAAAAGGCTGCCTGAACCCTCAACCATCCTACACCTTCTTCTGTATGCGCACCGCTGGTCAAGAGAAATCCGCATCTTCTACTGTGGTTTCGACTGTCAAGCGCGGTTTCCCCCTTAAACCCTCTAATTGCTAGATAGCCTTAAGTCCCTAAATTATTAGAACGTATCGAGATTTCCGCGAAAGAATTGGAAGCTACAACGCCCAACGCCCCAGAACCCGAAGTAAGTGCTGTCGCTGTCAGACACAACATCCCGCAGCCACTGTGCAATTACTGCCTTTCAGGCCTAGCACA
>CAJNDS010001601.1:0-13355 GCA_905221605.1 Symbiodinium natans | reverse complement strand
ACAGTACTCGGATGAGATTTGAATGGGTTTGGTGTGGCAGGCACAGTACTCGGATGAGATTTGAATGGGTTTGGTGTGGCAGGCACAGTACTCGGATGAGATTTGAATGGGTTTGGTGTGGCAGACACAGTACTCGGATGAGATTTGAAGGGGTTCGGTGTGGCAGGCACAGTACTCGGATGAGGTTTGAATGGGTTCGGTGTGGCAGGCACAGTACTCGGATGAGATTTGAATGGGTTTGGTGTGGCAGGCACAGTACTCGGATGAGATTTGAATGGGTTTGGTGTGGCAGGCACAGTGGTTTCGGTGTGGCAGGCACAGTACTCGGATGAGATTTGAATGGGTTTGGTGTGGCAGGCACAGGACTCGAATGAGATTTGAATGGGTTTGGTGTGGCAGGCACAGTACTCGGATGAGATTTGAATGGGTTTGGTGTGGCAGGCACAGTACTCGGATGAGATTTGAATGGGTTGGTTTGGCCGGCACAATACTCGGATGAGATTTGAATGGGTTTGGTGTGGCAGGCACAGTACTCGGATGAGATTTGAATGGGTTTGGTGTGGCAGGCACAGTACTCGGATGAGATTTGAATGTGTTTGGTGTGGCACACAGTACTCGGATGAGATTTGAATGGGTTTGGTGTGGCAGGCACAGTACTCGGATGAGATTTGGATGGGTTTGGTGTGGCAGGCACAGTACTCGGATGAGATTTGAATGAGTTTGGTGTGGCAGGCACAGTACTCGGATGAGATTTGAATGGGTTTGGTGTGGCAGGCACAGTACTCGGCTGAGATTTGAATGGGTTTGGTGTGGCAGGCACAGTACTTCGGATGAGATTTGAAGGGGTTTTGGTGTGGCAGGCCACAGTATCGGAGGAGATTTGATGGGTTTGGTGTGGTAGGCACCAGACTCGGATGAGATTTTGAATGGGTTTTTGAGTGTGGCAGAGGCACAGTACTCGGTGAGATTTGAATGGGTTTGGTGTGGCAGGCACAGTACTCGGATGAGATTTGAATGGGTTTGGTGTGGCAGGCACAGTACTCGGATGAGATTTGAATGGGTTTGGTGTGGCAGGCACAGTACTCGGATGAGATTTGAATGGGCTTGGTGTGGTAGGCACAGTACTCGGATGAGATTTGAATGGGTTTGGTGTGGCAGGCACAGTACTCGGATGAGATTTGAATGGGTTTGGTGTGGCAGGAACAGTACTCGGATGAGAATTGAATGGGTTTGGTGTGGCAGGCACAGTACTCGGATGAGATTTGAATGGGTTTGGTGTGGCAGGCACAGTACTCGGATGAGATTTGGATGGGTTTGGTGTGGCAGGCACAGTACTCGGATGAGATTTGAATGGGTTTGGTGTGGCAGGCAAAATACTCGGATGAGATTTGAATGGTTTTGGTGTGGCAGGCACAGTACTCGGATGAGATTTGGATGGGTTTGGTGTGGCAGGCACAGTACTCGGATGAGATTTGAATGGGTTTGGTGTGGCAGGCACAGTACTCGGATGAGATTTGAATGGGTTTGGTGTGGCAGGCACAGTACTCGGATGAGATTTGAATGGTTTGGTGTGGCAGGCACAGTACTCGGATGAGATTTGAATGGGTTTGGTGTGGCAGGCACAATACTCGGATGAGATTTGAATGGGTTTGGTGTGGCAGGCACAGTACTCGGATGAGATTTGAATGGGTTTGGTGTGGCAGGCACAGTACTCGGATGAGATTCGAATGGGCTTGGCGTGGGAGGCACAGTAATTGGATGAGATTTGAATGGGTTTGGTGTGGCAGGCACAGTACTCGGATGAGATTTGAATGGGTTTGGTGCGGCAGGCACAGTACTCGGATGAGATTTGAATGGGTTTGGTGTGGCAGGCACAGTACTCGGATGAGATTTGAATGGGTTTGGTGTGGCAGGCACGGTACTCGGTTGAGATTTGAATGGGTTTGGTGTGGCAGGCACAGTGCTCGGCTGAGATTCGAATGGGTTTGGTGTGGCAGGCACAGTACTCGGATGAGATTTGAATGGGTTTGGTGTGGCAGGAACAGTACTCGGATGAGATTTGAATGGGTTTGGTGTGGCAGGCACAATACTCGGATGAGATTTGAATGGGTTTGGTGTGGCAGGCACGGTACTCGGTTGAGATTTGAATGGGTTTGTGGCAGGCACAGTGCTCGGCTGAGATTCGAATGGGTTTGGTGTGGCAGGCACAGTACTCGGATGAGATTTGAATGGGTTTGGTGTGGCAGGAACAGTACTCGGATGAGATTTGAATGGGTTTGGTGTGGCAGGCACAATACTCGGATGAGATTTGAATGGGTTTGGTGTGGCAGGCACAGTACTCGGATGAGATTGGAATGGGTTGGGGGTGGTCGGATGAGATTCGAATTGGTTTGGTGTGTCAGGCACAGTGCTCGGATGAGATTTGAATGGGTTGGGTGTGGCAGGCACAGTACTCGGATGAGATTTGAATGGGTTTTGTGTGGCAAGCACAGTACTCGGATGAGATTTGAATGTGTTTTGGTGTGGCAGGCACAGCTCTCGGATGAGATTTGAATGGGTTTGGTGTGGCGGCACAGTACTCGGATGAGATTTGAATGGGTTTGGTGTGGCAGGCACAGTACTCGGATGAGATCTGAATGGGTTTGGTGTGGCAGGCATAGTACTCGGATGAGATTTAAATGGGTTTGGTGTGGCAGGCACAGTACTCGGATGAGATTTGAATGGGTTTTGTGTGGCAGGCACCGGACTCGGATGTGATTTTGAATGGGTTTGGTGTGGCAGGCAGTACTCGGGTGAGATTTGAATGGGTTTGGCGTGGCAGGCACAGTACTCGGATGAGATTTGAGTGGTTTGGTGTGGCACAGGCACAGTACTCGGATGAGACTTGAGTGGGTTTGGTGTGGTAGGCACAGTACTCGGTTGAGATTTGAATGGGTTTGGTGTGGCAGGCACAGTGCTCGGTATGAGATTCGAATTGGTTTGGTGTGGCAGGCACAGTGCTCGGATGAGATTTGAATGTTTTGGTGTGGCAGGCACAGTACTCGGATGAGATTTGAATGGGTTTGGTGTGGCAGGCAGGCACAGTGCTCGGATGAGATTTGAATGGGTTTGGTTTGGCAGGCGCAGTACTCGGATGAGATTTGAATGGGTTTGGTGTGGCAGGCACAGGACTCGGATGAGATTTGAATGGGTTTGGTGTGGCAGGCACAGTACTCGGATGAGATTTGAATGCGTTTGGTGTGGCAGGCACAGTACACGGATGAGATTTGAATGGGTTTGGAGTGGGAGGCACAGTACTCGGATGAGATTTGAATGGGTTTGGTGTGGCAGGCACAGTACTCGGATGAGATTTGAATGGGTTTGGTGTGGCAGGCACAGTACCCGGATGAGATTTGAATGGGTTAGGCACAGTACTCGGATGAGATTTGAATGGGTTTGGTGCGGCAGGCACAGTACTCGGATGAGATTTGAATGGGTTTGGTGTGGCAGGCACAGTACTCGGATGAGATACAGTACTCGGATGAGATTTAAATGGGTTTGGTGTGGCAGGCACAGTACTCGGATGAGATTTGAATGGGTTTTGTGTGGCAGGCACAGTACTCGGATGAGATTTGAATGGGTTTGGTGCAGCAGGCACAGTACTCGGATGAGATTTGAATGGGTTTGGTGTGGCAGGCACAGTACTCGGATGAGATTTGAATGGGTTTGGTGTGGCAGGCACAATACTCGGATGAGATTTGAATGGGTTTGGTGTGGCAGGCACAGTACTCGGATGAGATTTGAATGGGTTTGGTGTGGCAGGCACAGTACTCGGATGAGATTTGAATGGGTTTGGTGTGGCAGGCACAGTACTCGGATGAGATTTGAATGGTTTGGTGTGGCAGGCACAGTACTCGGATGAGATTTGAATGGGTTTGGTGTGGCAGGCACAGTTCTCGGATGAGATTTTGAATGGGTTTGGTGTGGCAGGCACAGTACTCGGATGAGATTTGAATGGGTTTGGTGTGGCAGGCACAGTACTCGGATGAGATTTGAATGGGTTTGGTGTGGCAGGCACAGTACTCGGATGAGATTCGAATGGGTTTGGTGTGGCAGGCACAGTACTCGGATGGACTCTTGACCGTGAGGCTCGAACTGCGGCAGGCACAGCTACCCACAGCGCACTGAGAATTGAATGGGTTGGGCAGGCACAGTACTCGGATGAGATTTGAATGGGTTTTGGTGTGGCAGGCACAGTACTCGGATGAGATTTGAATGGGTTTGGTGTGGCAGGCACAGTACTCGGATGAGATTTGAATGGGTTTGGTGTGGCAGGCAAAATACTCGGATGAGATTTGAATGGTTTTGGTGTGGCAGGCACAGTACTCGGATGAGATTTGGATGGGTTTGGTGTGGCAGGCACAGTACTCGGATGAGATTTGAATGGGTTTGGTGTGGCAGGCACAGTACTCGGATGAGATTTGAATGGGTTTGGTGTGGCAGGCACAGTACTCGGATGAGATTTGAATGGGTTTGGTGTGGCAGGCACAGTACCCGGATGAGATTTGAATGGGTTTGGTGTGGCAGGCACAGTACTCGGATGAGATTTGAATGGGTTTGGTGTGGCAGGCACACTACTCGGATGAGATTTGAATGGGTTTGGTGTGGCAGGCACATTACTCGGATGAGATTTGAATGGGTTTGGTGTGGCAGGAACAGTACTCGGATGAGATTTGAATGGGTTTGGTGTGGCAGGCACAGTACTCGGATGAGATTTGCATGGGTTTGGTGTGGCAGGCACAGTACTCGGATGAGATTTGAATGGGTTTTGTGTGGCAGGCACCCCCCCCCCCCCCCCCCCCCCCCCCCAGTACTCGGATGAGATTAGAAATGGGGTTGGTGCTAGGGGCACAGTTTATCGAGAGATTTGAAGGGGTGTTTGGTGTTTTTTTTCTTTTTTCTTTTTGATGGCAGGCACAGTATCGGATGAGATTTGAATGGGTTGGTGTGGCAGGCACAGTACTCGGATGAGATTTGAATGGGTTTGGTGTGGCAGGCACAGTACTCGGATGAGATTTGAAGGGGTTTGGTGTGGCAGGCACAGTACTCGGATGAGATTTGAATGGGTTTGGTGTGGCAGGCACAGTACTCGGATGAGATTTGAATGGGTTTGGTGTGGCAGGCACACTACTCGGATGAGATTTGAATGGGTTTGGTGTGGCAGGCACATTACTCGGATGAGATTTGAATGGGTTTGGTGTGGCAGGCACAGTACTCGGATGAGATTGAATGGGTTTGGTGTGGCAGGCACGTCTCGGATGAGATTTGAATGGGTTGGTTGTGGCAGGCACCGTTACTCGGATGAGGATTGAATGGTTTGTGCGGCAGGGCACCAGTACTCGGATGAGATGCCACATGGAATGGGTTTGGTGTGGCAGGCACAGTACTCGGATGAGATTTGAATGGGTTTGGTGTGGCAGGCACAGTGCTCGGATGAGATTTGAGTGGGTTTGGTGTGGCAGGCACAGTACTCGGATGAGATTCGAATGGGTTTGGTGTGGCAGGCACAGCACTCGGATGAGATTTGAATGGGTTTGGTGTGGCAGGCACAGTACTCGGATGAGATTTGAATGGGTTTGGTGTGGCAGGCACAGTACTCGGATGAGATTTAAATGGGTTTGGTGTGGCAGGCACAGTACTCGGATGAGATTTGAATGGGTTTTGTGTGGCAGGCACAGTACTCGGAAGAGATTTGAATGGGTTTGGTGTGGCAGGCACAGTACTCGGATGAGATTCGAATGGGTTTGGTGTGGCAGGCACAGTACTCGGATGAGATTTGAATGGGTTGGTGTGGCAGGCACAGTACTCGGATGAGATTTGAATGGGTTTGGTGTGGCAGGCACAGTACTCGGATGAGATTTGAATGGGTTTGGTGTGACAGGCACAGTACTCGGATGAGATTTGAATGGTTTTGGTGTGGCAGACACAGTACTCGGATGAGATTTGAATGTGTTTGGTGTGGCAGGCACAGTACTCGGATGAGATTTGAATGGGCTTGGTGTGGCAGGCACAGTACGAGATTTGAATGGGTTTGGTGTGGCAGACACAGTACTCGGATGAGATTTGAATGGGTTTGGTGTGGCAGGCACAGTACTCGGATGAGATTTGAATGGGTTTGGTGTGGCAGGCACAGTACTCGGATGAGATTTGAATGGGTTGGTGTGGCAGGCACAGTACTCGGATGAGATTTGAGTGGGTTTCGTGCGGCAGGCACAGTACTCGGATGAGATTTGAATGGGTTTGGCAGGCACAGTACTCGGATGAGATTTGAATGGGTTTGGTGTGGCAGGCACAGTAATAGATGAGATTGCGAATGGGGTTTGGTGTGGCAGGCACAGTACTCGGATGAGATTGGAATGGGTTGGTGTGGTAGGCACAGACTCGGATGAGATTGAATGGGTTTGGTTGTGGCAGGAACCTTAATCGGATGAGATTGAAGGGTGTGGATTGGTGGCAGGCAACAGTCTCGGATGAGATTTTGAAGGGTGTGGTGTGGCAGGCACAGACTCGGATGATATTTGAATGGGGTTGTGTGGCAGGCCAGTACTCGGATGAGATTTGACGGGTTTTGTTTTTTTGGTGTTTTTTGTTGTTGGTGTGGCAGACACGTACTCGGGATGGAGATTTTGATGGGTTTTGGTGTGGCAGGCACAGTATCGGATGGAGATTGAATGGTTTGGGTGGCAGGCACAGTACTCGGATGTGGTGGCAGGCACAGTACTCGGATGAGATTTGAATGGGTTTGGTGTGGCAGGCACAGTACTCGGATGAGATTTGAATGGGTTTGGTGTGGCAGGCACAGTACTCGGATGAGATTTGAATGGGTTTGGTGTGGCAGGCACCGTACTCGGATGAGATTTGAATGGGTTTGGTGTGGCAGGCACAGTACTCGGATGAGATTTGAATGGGTTTGGTGTGGCAGGCACAGCACTCGGATGAGATTTGAATGGGTTTGGTGTGGCAGGCACAGTACTCGGATGTTATTTGAATGGGTTTGGTGTGGCAGGCACAGTACTCGGATGAGATTTGGATGGGTTTGGTGGGGCAGGCGCGGTACTTCGGATGAGCTTTGAAGGTTTATGGGTGGCAGGCACGGTTACTCGGAGAGATTTGACTGGGTTGTGGGCAGGCACAGTACTCGGTGAGATTTGAATGGGTTTGGTGTGGCAGGCACAGTACTCGGATGAGATTTGAATGGGGTTGGTGTGGCAGGCACAGTACTCGGATGAGATTTGAATGGGTTTGGTGTGGCAGGCACAGTACTCGGATGAGATTTGAATGGGTTTTGTGTGGCAGGCACAGTACTCGGATGAGATTTGAATGGGTTTGGTGTGGCAGGCACAGTACTCGGATGAGATTTGAATGGGTTTGGTGTGGCAGGCACAGTACTCGGATGAGATTTGAATGGGTTTGGTGTGGCAGGCACAATACTCGAATGAGATTTGAATGGGTTTGGTGTGGCAGACACAGTACTCGGATGAGATTTGAATGGGTTTGGTGTGGCAGGCACAGTACTCGGATGAGATTTGAATGGGTTTGGTGTGGCAGGCACAGTACTCGGATGAGATTTGAATGGGTTTGGTGTGGCAGGCACAGTAATCGGATGAGATTTGAATGGGTTTGGTGCGGCAGGCACAGTATACTCGGATGAGATTTGAATGGGTTTGGTGCGGCAGGCACAGTACTCGGATGAGATTTGAATGGGTTTGGTGTGGCAGGAACAGTACTCGGATGAGATTGGAATGGGTTGGCGTGGCAGGCACAGTACTCGGATGAGATTTGAATGGGTTTGGTGTGGCAGGCACAGTACTCGGATGAGATTTGAATGGTTTTGGTGTGGCAGGCACAGTACTCGGATGAGATTGAATGGCCTTGGCCTGCCACAGTACTCGGATGAGATTTGAATGGGTTTGGTGTGGCAGGCACAGGACCGAGATTTGAGTAGGTTTGGTGTGGCAGGCACAACAAATGACTCGGATGAGATGTGATAGGTGTGGTGTGGCAGGCACAGTACTCGGATGAGATTTGAATCGGTTTGGTGTGGCAGGCACAGTACTCGGATGAGATTTGAATAGGTTTGGTGTGGCAGGCACAGTACTCGGATGAGATTTGAATAGGTTTGGTGTGGCAGGCACAGTACTCGGATGAGATTTGAACAGGTTTGGTGTGGCAGGCACAGTACTCGGATGAGATTTTAATAGGTTTGGTGTGGCAGGCACAGTACTCGGATGAGATTTGAATAGGTTTGGTGTGGCAGGCACAGTACTCGGATGAGATTTGAATAGGTTTGGTGTGGCAGGCACAGTACTCGGATGAGATTTGAATAGGTTTGGTGTGGCAGGCACAGTCCTCGGATGAGTTTTGAATAGGTTTGGTGTGGCAGGCACAGTACTCGTTAGGTTTGGTGTGGCAGGCACAGTACTCGGATGAGATTTGAATAGGTTTGGTGTGGCAGGCACAGTACTCGGATGAGATTTGAATAGGTTTGGTGTGTCAGGCACAGTACCCGGGTGAGATTTGAATAGGTTTGGTGTGGCAGGCACAGTACCCGGATGAGATTTGAATAGGTTTGGTGTGGCAGGCACAGTACTCGGATGAGATTTGAATAGGTTTGGTGTGGCAGGCACAGTATTCGGATGAGACTTGAATAGGTTTGGTGTGGCAGGCACAGTACTCGGATAAGATTTGAATAGGTTTGGTGTGGCAGGCACAGTACTCGGATGAGATTTGAATAGGTTTGGTGTGGCAGGCACAGTACTCGGATGAGATTTGAATAGGTTTGGTGTGGCAGGCACAGTACTCGGATGAGATTTGCATAGGTTTGGTGTGGCAGGCACAGTACTCGGATGAGATTTGAATAGGTTTGGTGTGGCAGGCACAGTACTCGGATGAGATTTGGATAGGTTTGGTGTGGCAGGCGCAGTACTCGGATGAGATTTGAATTTAGGTTTGGCGACGGTGGCAGGCACCAGTAACTCGGATGAGTGTGAATAGGTTGGTGTGGCAGGCACGTACTCGGATGAGATTTGATAGGTTTTGGTGTGGCAGGACAGTACTCGGATGAGATTTGGAATAGGTTTGGTGTGGCAGCACAGTAAGCGATGAGATTGAATAGGTTGGTGTGGCAGGGCACAGTCTCGGATGAGTTTGAATAGGTGTGTCAGGCACAGTACTGGATGGGGGGGGGGGGAAGAATTGAACAGGTTTTTGGTGTGGGCAGGCACAGTAATCGTTAGGTTGGTGTGGCAGGCACAGTACTGGATGAGGATGAATAGGTTTGGTGTGGCAGGCACAGTAACTCGGATGAGATTTGAATAGTGGTATGTGGCAGGGCCACATACTCGGATTTGAGCTTTGAATAGGTTTGGTGTGGCAGGCACAGTACTCGGATGAGATTTGAATAGGTTTGGTGTGGCAGGCACAGTACCCGGATGAGATTTGAATAGGTTCGGTGTGGCAGGCACAGTACTCGGATGAGATTTGAATAGGTCTGTTTTGGCAGGCACAGTACTCGGATGAGATTTGAGTAGGTTTGGTGTGGCAGGCACAGTACTCGGATGAGATTTGAATAGGTTTGGTGTGGCAGGCACAGTACTCGGATGAGATTTGAATAGGTTTGGTGTGGCAGGCACAGTACTCGGATGAGATTTGAATAGGTTTGGTGTGGCAGGCACAGTACTCGGATGAGGTTTGAATAGGTTTGGTGTGGCAGGCACAGTACTCGGATGAGATTTGAATAGGTTTGGTGTGGCAGGCACAGTACCCGGATGAGATTTGAATAAGTTTGGTGTGGCAGGCACAGTACCCGGATGAGATTTGAATAGGTTTGGTGTGGCAGGCACAGTACCCGGATGAGATTTGAATAGGTTCGGTGTGGCAGGCACAGTACTCGGATGAGATTTGAATAGGTCTGTTTTGGCAGGCACAGTACTCGGATGAGATTTGAATAGGTTTGGTGTGGCAGGCACAGTACTCGGATGAGATTTGAGTGAGATTTGAATAGGTTTGGTGTGGCAGGCACAGTACTCGGATGAGACTTGAATAGGTTTGGTGTGGCAGGCACAGTACTCGGATGAGACTTGAATAGGCTTGGTGTGGCAGGCACAGTACTCGGATGAGATTTGAATAGGTTTGGTGTGGCAGGCACAGTACTCGGATGAGATTTGAATAGGTTTGAACAGGTTTGGTGTGGCAGGCACAGTACTCGGATGAGATTTGAATAGGCTTGGTGTGGCAGGCACAGTACTCGGATGAGATTTGAATAGGTTTGGTGTGGCAGGCACAGTACTCGGATGAGATTTGAATAGGTTTGGTGTGGCAGGCACAGTACTCGGATGAGATTTGAATAGGTTTGATGTGGCAGGCACAGTACTCGGATGAGATTTGAAAAGGTTTGGTGTGTCAGGCACGGTACTCGGATGAGATTTGAATAGGTCTGTTTTGGCAGGCACAGTACTCGGATGAGATTTGAGTAGGTTTGGTGTGGCAGGCACAGTACTCGGATGAGATTTGAATAGGTTTGGTGTGGCAGGCACAGTACTCGGATGAGATTTGAATAGGTTTGGTGTGGCAGGCACAGTACTCGTCGGATGAGATTTGAGTAGGTTTGGTGTGGCAGGCACAGTACTCGGATGAGATTTGAATAGGTTTGGTGTGGCAGGCACCGTACTCGGATGAGATTTGAATAGGTTTGGTGTGGCAGGCACAGTACTCGGATGAGATTTGAATAGGTTTGGTGTGGCAGGCACAGTACTCGGATGAGAGTCTGTGAGATTTGAATAGGTTTGGTGTGGCAGGCACAGTACTCGGTGAGAATATTTGCAATAGAAGTTGGTGTGGCAGGCACAAGGTACTCGATGAGATTTGAATAGGTTTGGTGTGGCAGGCACAGTACTCGGATGAGATTTGAATAGGTTTGGTGTGGCACAGGCACAGTACTCGGATGAGATTTGAAGAGGTTTGGTGTGGCAGGCGCAGTACTCGGATGAGATTTGAATAGGTTTGGTGTGGCAGGCACTGTACTCGGATGAGATTTGAATAGGTTTGGTGTGGCAGGCACAGTACTCGGATGAGATTTGAACAGGTTTGGTGTGGCAGGCACAGTACTCGGATGAGATTTGAATAGGTTTGGTGTGGCAGGCACAGTACTCGGATGAGATTTGAATAGGTTTGGTGTGGCCGGCACAGTACCCGGATGAGATTTGAATAGGTTTAGTGTGGCAGGCACCGTACTCGGATGAGATTTGAAAAGGTTTGGTGTGGCAGGCACAGTACTCGGATGAGATTTGAGTGAGATTTGAATAGGTTTGGTGTGGCAGGCACAGTACTCGGATGAGATTTGAACAGGTTTGGTGTGGCAGGCACAGTACTCGGATGAGATTTGAATAGGTTTGGTGTGGCAGGCACAGTACTCGGATGAGATTTGAATAGGTTTGGTGTGGCATGCACAGTACTCGGATGAGATTTGAATAGGTTTGGTGTGGCAGGCACAGTACTCGGATGAGATTTGAATAGGTTTGGTGTGGCAGGCACAGTACTCGGATGAGATTTGAATAGGTTTGGTGTGTCAGGCACAGTACTCGGATGAGATTTGAATAGGTTTGGTGTGGCAAGCACAGTACTCGGATGAGATTTCAATAGGTTTGGTGTGGCAAACACAGTACTCGGATGAGATTTGAAAAGGTTTGGTGTGGCAGGCACCGTACTCGGATGAGATTCGAATAGGTTTGGTGTGGCAGGCACAGTACTCGGATGAGATTTGAGTGAGATTTGAATAGGTTTGGTGTGGCAGGCACAGTACTCGGATGAGATTTGAATAGGTTTGGTGTGGCAGGCACAGTACTCGGATGAGATTTGAATAGGTTTGGTGTGGCCGGCACAGTACTCGGATGCGATTTGAATAGGTTTGGTGCGGCAAGCACAGTACTCGGATGAGATTTAAATAGGTTTGGTGTAGCAGGCACAGTACTCGGATGAGATTTGAATAGGTTTGGTGTGGCAGGCACAGTACTCGGATGAGATTTGAATAGGTTTGGTGTGGCAGGCACAGTACTCGGATGAGATTTGAATAGGTTTGGTGTGGCAGTCACAGTACTCGGATGAGATTTGAATAGGTTTGGTGTGGCAGGCACAGTACTCGGATGAGATTTGAATAGGTTTGGTGTGGCAGGCACAGTACTCGGATGAGATTTGAATAGGTTTGGTGTGGCAGGCACAGTACTCGGATGAGATTTGAGTAGGTTTGGTGTGGCAGGCACAGTACTCGGATGAGATTTGAATGCCTTTGGTGTGGCAGGCACAGTACTCGGATGAGATTTGAATAGGTTTGGTGTGGCAGGCACAGTACTCGGATGATATTTGAATAGGTTTGGTGTGCAGGCACAGTAAAACTCGGATGAGATTTGAATAGTTTGGTGTGGCAGGCACTAATTACTCGGATGAGATTTGAAATAGGTTGGTGTGGCAGGCGCAATACTCGGATGAGATTGGAATAGGTTTGGTGTGGCAGGCACAGTACTCGGATGAGATTTGAATAGGTTTGGTGTGGCAGGCACAGTACTCGGATGAGATTTGAATAGGTTTGGTGTGGCAGGCACAGTACTCGGATGAGATTTGAATAGGTTTTGTGTGGCAGGCACAGTACTCGGATGAGATTTGAATAGGTTTGGTGTGGCAGGCACAGTACTCGGATGAGATTTGAATAGGTTTGGTGTGGCAGGCACAGTACTCGGATGAGAATTGAATAGGTTTGGTGTGGCAGGCACAGTACTCGGATGAGATTTGAATAGGTTTGGTGTGGCAGGCACAGTACTCGGATGAGATTTGAATAGGTTTGGTGTGGCAGGCACAGTTAACTCGATGAGATTTGATAGGTTTGTTGTCTGCAGGCCTCATGTACTCGTATGAGATTTGAGCTAGTTTGGTGTGCAGGCACAGTACTCGGATGAGATTTTGAATAGTTTTTGGTGTGGCAGGCACAGTACTCGGATGAGATTTTTATAGGTTTTGGTGTGGCAGGCACAGTACTCGTATGAGATTTGAATGGGTTTGGTGTGGCAGGCACAGTACTCGGATGAGATTTGAATGGGTTTGGTGTGGCAGGCACAGTACTCGGATGAGATTTGAATGGGTTTGGTGTGGCAGGCACAGTACTCGGATGAGATTTGAATGGGTTTGGTGTGGCAGGCACAGTACTCGGATGAGATTCGAATGGGTTTGGCGTGGCAGGCACAGTACTCGGATGAGATTTGAATGGGGTTGGTGTGGCAGGCACAGTACTCGGATGAGATTTGAATGGGTTTGGTGTGGCAGGCACA
>CAJNDS010001600.1:0-13363 GCA_905221605.1 Symbiodinium natans | reverse complement strand
CAGTGCTCAGATAGATGTGTGGTTTGGTGCGGCAGGCACAGTGCTCAGATAGATTTGGGTGTAGTTTGGTGCGGCAGGCGCAGTGCTCAGATAGATTTGGATGTGGTTTGGTGCGGCAGGCACAGTGCTTAGATAGATTTGGGTGTGGTTTGGTGCGGCTAGCACACTGCTCGATAGATTTGGGTGTGGTTTGGTGCGGCAGGCAAAGTGCTCAGATAGACTTGGGTGTGGTTTGGTGCGGCAGGCGCAGGCGAAGTGCTCAGATAGATTTGGGTGTGGTTTGGTGCCTGCTGTGCGCAGACAGATTTGGGTGTGGTTTGGGGCGGCAGGCACAGTGCTCAGATAGATTTGGGTGTGGTATGGTGCGGCAGGCACAGTGCTCAGACAGATTTGGGTGTGGTTTGGTGCGGCAGGCACAGTGCTCAGATAGATTTGGGTGTGGTTTGGTGCGGCAGGCACAGTGCCCAGATAGATTTGGGTGTGGCTTGTTGGCCAGTCACAATGCTCAGGAATAAGAGCATATATTTGGGTGTGTTTGGTGCGGCAGGCACATCTCAGATATATGTTGGGTGTGGTTTGGTGCGGCAGGCACAGTCCTCAGATAGATTTAGTTACGGTGTGGTTTGGTGCGCGGCACAAGTGCTCCGATAATTTGGTGTGGTTTGGTGGCGGCAAGGCACAGTGCTCAGATAGATTTTGGGTTGGTTTGCTGCGGCAAGCACAGTTGCTCCCAAAATAGATTTGGTGTGGGTTTTTGGGTGGCGGCAGGCACAGTCCTCGATAGATTTTGGTGTGGTTTGGTGCTGCAGCACAGTGCCTGCATAAGATTTGGGTGCGGATTGGGGTGCGGCAGGCACAGTGCTCAGATAGATTTGGGTGTGGTTTGGTGCGGCAGGCACAGTGCTCAGATAGATTTGTGTTTGGTTTGGTGTGGCAGGCACAGTGCTCAGATAGATTTGTGTGTGGTTTGTGGTGCGGCAGGCACAGTGCTCAGATAGATTTGGGTGTGGTTTGTGGTGCGGCAGGCACAGTGCTCAGATACATTAGGGTGCGGTTTGGTGCGGCAGGCGCACAGTGCTCAGATAGATTTGGGTGTGGTTTGGTGCGGCAGGCACACAGTGCTCAGACAGATTTGGGTGTGGTTTGGTGCGGCAGGCACAGTGCTCAGATAGATTTGGGTGTGGTTTGGTGTGGCGCCCAGTTGTCTAATCAGATAGATTTTGGGTGTGGTTTTGGTTCGGCAGGCACAGTCTCAGACGATATTTGGTGTGGTTTGGGTGCGGCAGGCACATGCTTCAAATAATTTGGGTGTGTTTGGTTGCAGCCGGCACAGTGGCACATGTGCTCAGATAGATTTGGGTGTGTTTGGTGCGGCAGGCAACTGTGCTCATGATTTGGGGGTTTTTGTGCGGCGGCACAATCTGCGAACCAGCATAGACTTGGGTTTGGTTTAGAGGTGCGCATGCACAAGTGACTCGATAGATTGTTCTGGTGGGTGTGGTTTGGTGCTGCAGGCACGTGCTCAGATAGATTTGGTGTTGTTGGTCGCAGGTCACAGTGCTCAGATAGATTTGGGTGTGGTTTGGTGCGCGGGCATCAGTGCTCAGTAATTTGGGTATTTGGGTGTGGTTGTGTGCGTGCCGCACAGGTGGCTCAGATAGATTTGGGTGTGGTTTGGTGCGGCAGGAAGAGTGCTCAGATAGACTTGGGTGTGGTTTGGTGCGGCAGGCACAGTGCTCAGATAGATTTGGGTGTGGTTTGGTGCGGCAGGAAGAGTGCTCAGATAGACTTGGGTGTGGTTTGGTGCGGCAGGCACAGTGCTCATATAGACTGGGTGTGGTTTGGTACGACAGGCGCAGTGCTCAGATAGATCTGGGTGTGGTGTGGTGCGGCAGGCACAGCGCTCAGATAGATATGGGTGTGGTTTGGTGCGGCAAGCAGATAGATTTGGGTGTGGTTTGGTGCGGCACGCACAGTGCTCAGATAGATTTGGGCGTGATTTGGTGCGGCAGGCACAGTGCTCAAATAGACTTGGGTGTGGTTTGGTGCGGCAGGCACAGTGCTCAGATAGATTTGGGTGTGGTTTGGTGCGGCAGGCACAGTGCTCAGATAGATTTGGGTGTGGTTTGGTGCGACAGGCACACAGTGCGGCAGGCGCACAGTGCTCAGATAGATTCGGGTGTGGTTTTGTGTGGCAGGCACACAGTGCTCAGATAGATTTGGGTGTGGTTTGGTGCGGCAGGCACAGTGCTCAGATAGATTTGGGTGTGGTTTGGTGCAGCAGGCACAGCGCTCATATAGATTTGGGTGTGGTTTGGTGCGGCAGCACACAGTGCTCAGACAGATTTGGGTGTGGTTTGGGGCGGCAGGCACAGTGCTCAGATAGATTTGGGTGTGGTTTGGTGCGGCAGGCTCACAGTGCTCAGATAGATTTGGGTGTGGTTTGGTGCGGCAGGCACACAGTGCTCAGATAGATTTGGGTGTGGTTTGGTGCGGCAGGCACAGTGCTCAAATAGATTTGGGTGTGGTTTGGTGTGGCAGGCACACAGTGCTCAGATAGATTTGGGTGTGGTTTGGTGCGGCAGGCACAGTGCTCAGATAGATTGTGGTTTGGTGCGGCAGGCACAGTGCTCAGATAGATTTTGGGTTTGGTTTGGTGCGGCAGGCACAACATTTGCTCAGATAGATTTGGGTGTGGTTTGGTGGCGGCAGGCAATGCTCAGATAGATTTGTGTGTGTGTTTGGTGCGGCAGCACGGGTGCTCATATGAGATTTGGGGTGTTTGGTGCGGGCAGCACGTGGCTCAGATTATTTGTTTGTTTTGGTGCGGGCAGGCACAATGCTACCTCAGATAGTTTGGGTGTGGTTTGGTGCGGCAGGCACAGTGCTCAGATAGATTTGGGTGTGGTTTGGTGCGGCAGGCAGTGCTCAGATAGATTTGGGTGATTTGGGTGTGGTTTGGTGCGGCAGGCACAGTGCTCAGATGGATTTGGGTGCGGTTTGGTGCGGCAGGCACAGTGCTCAGATGGATTTGGGTGTGGTTTGGTGCGGCAGGCACAGTGCTCAAATAGATTTGGGTGTGGTTTGGTGCAGCAGGCACAGTGCTCGGATAGATTTGGGTGTGGTTTGGTGCGGCAGGCACAGTGACCAGATAGATTTGGGTGTGGTTTGGTGCGGCAGGCACAGTGCTCAGATAGATTTGGGTGTGGTTTGGTGCGGCAGGCACGGTGCTCAGATAGATTTGGGTGTGGTTTGGTGCGGCAGGCACAGTGCTCAGATAGATTTGGGTGTGTTTGGTGCGGCAGTCCAGTGCTCAATAGATGGGGTGTGGTTTGGTGCGGCAGGCACCACGTGGCTCAGATAGATTTGGTGTGGTTTGGTGCGGCATGCAACATGCTCATATAGATTGGGGTGTGGTTTGGGTGCGGCAGGCAGCAGTGCTCAGATTAGATTTGTGTGTGGTTTGGTGCGGCATGCGCATTGCCTCATATAGATTTGGTGTGGTTGGGTGCGGCAAGGCACAGTGCTCATAATTTAGCGTGGTTTGGTGCCGCAGGCACAGGCTCAGACCATGTATTGGGGTGGTGGTTTGGTGCGGCAGTCACAAGTGCTCAATAGATTTGGGTGTGTTTGGTTGCGGCAGCAACGTGCTCAGATAGATTTGGGGTGTGGTTTGGTGCGGCCGGGCACAGTGCTCAGATAGATTTGGGGTGTGGGTTTGGTGCGGCCATGCACAGTGCCTCCAGATAGATTTGGTGTGGTTGGGTGCGGCAGGCACAGTCCTCAGACAGATTTGGGTGTGGTTTGGTGCGGCAGGCACAGTGCTCAGACAGATTTGGGTGTGGTTTCACAGCGCTCAGATATATTTGGGTGTGGTTTGGTGCGGCAGGCACAGTGCTCAGATAGATTTGGGTGTGGTTTGGTGCGGCAGGCAGAGTGCTCAGATAGATTTGGGTGTGGTTTGGGTGTGGTTTGGTGCGGCAGGCACAGTGCTCAGATAGATTTGGGTGTGGTTTGGTGCGGCAGGCACAGTGCTCAGATAGATTTGGGTGTGGTTTGGTGCGGCAGGCACAGTGCTCAGATAGATTTGGGTGTGGATTGGTGCGGCAGGCACAGTGCTCAGATAGATTTGGGTGATTTGGGTGTGGTTTGGTGCGGCAGGCACAGTGCTCAGATAGATTTGGGTGTGGTTTGGTGCGGTAGGCACAGTGCTCAGATAGATTTGGGTGTGGTTTGGTGTGGCAGGCACAGTGCTCAGATAGATTTGGGTGATTTGGGTGTGGTTTGGTGCGGCAGGCACAGTGCTCAGATAGATTTGGGTGTGGTTTGGTGCAGCAGGCACAGTGCTCAGATAGATTAGGGTGTGGTTTGGTGCAGCAGGCACAGTGCTCAGATAGATTAGGGTGTGGTTTGATGCGGCAGGCATAGTGCTCAGATAGATTTGGGTCTGGTTTGGTGCGGCAGGCACAGTGCTCAGAAAAATTTGGGTGTGGTTTGGTGCGGCAGGCACAGTGCTCAGGTAGATTTGGGTGATTTGGGTGTGGTTAGGTGCGGCAGGCGCAGTGCTCAGATAGATTAGGGTGTGGTTTGGTGCGGCAGGCATAGTGCTCAGATAGATTTGGGTCTGGTTTGGTGCGGCAGGCACAGTGCTCAGATGGATTTGGGTGTGGTTTGGTGCGGCAGGCACAGTGCTCATTTAGGTTTGGGTGTGGTTTGGTGCGGCAGGCACAGTGCTCAGATAGATATGGGTGTGGTTTGGTGCGGCAGGCACAGTGCTCAGATAGCTTTGGGTGTGGTTTGGTGCGGCAGGCACAGTGCTCAGATAGATTTGGGTGTGGTTTGGTGCGGCAGGCACAGTGCTCAGATAGATTTGGGTGTGGGTTTGGTGCGGCAGGCACAGTGCTCAGATAGATTTGGGTGTGGTTTGGTGCGGCAGGCACAGTGCTCAGATAGATTTGGGTGTGGTTTGGTGCGACAGGCACAGTGCTCAGATAGATTTGGGTGTGGTTTGGTGCGGCAGGAACAGTGCTCAGATAGATTTGGGTGTGGTTTGGTGAGGCAGGCACAGTGCTCAGATAGATTTGGGTGTGGTTTGGTGCGGCAGGCACAGTGCTCAGATAGATTTGGGTGTGGTTTGGTGCGGCAGGCACAGTGCTCAGATAGAGTTGGGTGTGGTTTGGTGCGGCAGGCACAGTGCTCAGATAGATTTGGGTGTGGGTGGGTGCGGCGGCACAGTCTCAGATAGCAATTTGGGTGTTGTTGGTGGCGCAAGGCACAGTGCTCACATAGATTTTTGGCTGTTGTTTGGTGGCGGCAGGCACAGTCTTCAATCGTTTTTGTTGTGTTTGGGTGCGGCAGCTCGTGCTCAGAATGAAATTTGGGGTGGTTTGGTTGCGGCAGCACAGTGCCAGATAGATTTTGGTGTGGTTTTGGGCGGCCGGCACAGTGCTCAATAGATTTGGGTGTGGTTATGTTCGGCAGCACCGTGCCAAATAGATTTGGGTGTGGTTTGGTGCGGCAGGCACAGTGCTCAGATAGATTTGTGTGTGGTTTGGTGTCGGCAGGCACAGTGCTCAGATAGATTTGTGTGTGGTTTGGTGTCGGCAGGCACAGTGCTCAAATAGATTTGGGTGTGGTTTGGTGCGGCAGGCACAGTGCTCAGATTGATTTGGGTGTGGTTTGGTGCGGCAGGCACAGTGCTCAGATAGATTTGGGTGTGGTTTGGGTGTGGTTTGGTGCGACAGGCACCGTGCTCAGATAGATTTGGGTGTGGTTTGGTGCGGCAGGCACAGCGCTCAGATAGATTTGGGTGTGGTTTGGTGCGGCAGGCACAGTGCTCAGATAGATTTGGGTGTGGTTTGGTGCGGCAGGCACAGTGCTCAGATAGATTTGGGTGTGGTTTGGTGCGGCAGACACAGTGTGCAAATAGATTTGGGTGTGGTTTGGTGCGGCAGGCACAGTGCTCAGATGAAATTTGGGTGTGGTTTGGTGCGGCAGGCACAGTGCTCAAATAGATTTGGGTGAGGTTTGGTGCGGCAGGCACAGTGCTCAGATAGATTTGGGTGTGGTTTGGTGCGGCAGGCACCGTACTCAGATAGATTTGGGTGTGGGTTGGTGCGGCAGGCACAGTGCTCAGATAGATTTGTGTGTGGTTTGGTGTCGGCAGGCACAGTGCTCAGATAGATTTGGGTGTGGTTTGGTGCGGCAGGCACAGTGCTCAGATAGATTTGGGTGTGGTTTGGTGCGGCAGGCACAGTGCCTGCAGATAGATTTGGGTGCGGATTGGTGCGGCAGGCACAGTGCTCAGATAGATTTGGGTGTGGTTTGGTGCGGCAGGCACCGTGCTCAGATAGATTTGGGTGTGGTTTGGTGCGGCAGGCAGAGTGCTCAGTCAGATTTGTGTGATTTGGGTGTGGTTTGGTGCGGCAGGCACATGAAATTTGGGTGTGTGCTCAGATAGATTTGGGTGTGGTTTGGTGCGGCAGGCACAGTTCTCAGGCAGGCACAGTGCTCAGATAGATATGGGTGTGGTTTGGTGCGGCAGGCACAGTGCTCAGATAGCTTTGGGTGTGGTTTGGTGCGGCAGGCACAGTGCTCAGATGGATTTGGGTGTGGTTTGGTGCGGCAGGCACAGTGCTCAGATAGATTTGGGTGTGGTTTGGTGCGGCAGGCACAGTGCTCAGATAGATTTGGGTGTGGTTTGGTGCGACAGGCACAGTGCTCAGATAGATTTGGGTGTGGTTTGGTGCGGCAGGAACAGTGCTCAGATACATTTGGGTGTGGTTTGGTGAGGCAGGCACAGTGCTCAGATAGATTTGAGTGTGGTTTGGTGCGGCAGGCACAGTGCTCAGATAGATTTGGGTGTGGTTTGGTGCGGCAGGCGCAGTGCTCAGATAGATTTGGGTGTGGTTTGGTGCGGCAGGCACAGTGCTCAGATAGATTTGGGTGTGGGTTGGTGCGGCAGGGACAGTGCTCAGATAGATTTGGGTGTGGTTTGGTGCGGCAGGCACAGTGCTCACATAGATTTGGGTGTGGTTTGGTGGCGGCAGGCACAGTGCTCAAATAGATTTGGCTGTGGTTTGGTGCGGCAGGCACAGTGCTCAGACAGATTTGGGTGTGGTTTGGTGCGGCAGGCACAGTGCTGTGGTTTGGTGCGGCAGGCACAGTGCTCAGATAGATTTGGGTGTGGTTTGGGGCGGCAGGCACAGTGCTCAGATGGATTTGGGTGTAGTTTGGTGCGGCAGGCACAGTGCTCAGATGGATTTGGGTGTGGTTTGGTGCGGCAGGCACAGTGCTCAGATAGATTTGTGTGTGGTTTGGTGCGGCAGGTACAGTGCTCAGATAGATTTGGGTGGTTTGGTGCGCCAGGCAGTGCTCAGATAGATTTGTGGTTTGGTGCGGCAGGCACAGTGCTCAGATAGATTTGGGTGTGGTTTGGTGTGGCAGGCACAGTGCTCAGATGGATTTGGGTGTGGTTTGGTGCGGCAGGCACAGTGCTCAGATAGATTTGGGTGTGGTTTGGTGCGGCAGGCACAGTGCTCAGATGGATTTGGGTGTGGTTTGGTGCGGCAGGCACAGTGCTCAGATGGATTTGGGTGTGGGTTGGTGCGGCAGGGACAGTGCTCAGATGGATTTGGGTGTGGTTTGGTGCGGCAGGCACAGTGCTCAGATGGATTTGGGTGTGGTTTGTTGCGGCAGGCACAGTGCTCAGATGGATTTGGGTGTGGTTTGGTGCGGCAGGCACAGTGCTCAGATGGGGATTGGGTTTTTTTGTGGTTTGGTGCGGCCAGGCACAGTGCCCAGATGGATTTTGGGTGGTTGGTGCGGCAGGCACAGTGTCAGATGGATTTGGGTTGTGTGTTTGTTGCGGCAGGCAAAGGCTAAGAGGATTTGGGTGTTGGTTTTTGGCGGCACGGCAGGCACAGTGCTCAGTGGATTTGGTGTGGTTTGGTGCGGCAGGCACATGTGGCTCCAGATGGATTTGGGGTGGTTTGGTGCGGCCAGGCACAGTCGCTAAGATGGATTGGGGATGTGGTTCGGTGCGGCAGGCACAGTGCTCAGATGGATTTGGGTGTGGTTTGGTGCGGCAGCCACGGTGCTCAGATGGATTTGGGTGTGGTTTGGTGCGGCAGGCACAGTGCTCAGATGGATTTGGGTGTGGTTTGGTGCGGCAGGCACAGTCACAGTGCTCAGATGGATTTGGGTGTGGTTTGGTGCGGCAGGCACAGTGCTCAGATGGATTTGGGTGTGGTTTGGTGCGGCAGGCACGGTGCTCAGATGGATTTGGGTGTGGGTTGGTGCGGCAGGCACAGTGCTCAGATGGATTTGGGTGTGGTTTGGTGCGGCAGGCACAGTGCTCAGATGGATTTGGGTGTGGTTTGGTGCGGCAGGCACAGTGCTCAGATGGATTTGGGTGTGGTTTGGTGCGGCAGGCACAGTGCTCAGATGGATTTAGGTGTGGTTTGGTGCGGCAGGCACAGTGCTCAGATGGATTTGGGTGTGGTTTGGTGCTGCAGGCACAGTGTGGTTTGGTGTGGCAGGCACAGTGCTCAGATGGATTTGGGTGTGGTTTGTTGCGGCAGGCAGAGTGCTCAGATGGATTTGGGTGTGGTTTGGTGCGGCAGGCACAGTGCTCAGATGGATTTGGGTGTGGTTTGGTGCGGCAGGCACAGTGCTCAGATGGATTTGGCTGTGGTTTGGTGCGGCAGGCACAGTGCTCAGATGGATTTGGGTGTGGTTTGGTGCGGCAGGCACAGTGCTCAGATGGATTTGGGTGTTTTTGGTGCGGCAGGCACAGTGCTCAGATGGATTTGGGTGTGGTTTGGTGCGGCAGGCGCAGTGCTCAGATGGATTTGGGTGTGGTTTGGTGCGGCAGGCACAGTGCTCAGATGGATTTTGGGGGGGTTGGGTGCGGCAGGCAGGCACCGTGCTCAGAGGATTTGTGGGGTTGTGGTTTGGTGCGGCAGGCACAGTGCTCAGATAGATTTGGGTGTGGTTTGGGGCGGCAGGCACAGTGCTCAGATGGATTTGGGTGTAGTTTGGTGCGGCAGGCACAGTGCTCAGATGGATTTGGGTGTGGTTTGGTGCGGCAGGCACAGTGCTCAGATAGATTTGTGTGTGGTTTGGTGCGGCAGGTACAGTGCTCAGATAGATTTGGGTGGTTTGGTGCGCCAGGCAGTGCTCAGATAGATTTGTGGTTTGGTGCGGCAGGCACAGTGCTCAGATAGATTTGGGTGTGGTTTGGTGTGGCAGGCACAGTGCTCAGATGGATTTGGGTGTGGTTTGGTGCGGCAGGCACAGTGCTCAGATAGATTTGGGTGTGGTTTGGTGCGGCAGGCACAGTGCTCAGATGGATTTGGGTGTGGTTTGGTGCGGCAGGCACAGTGCTCAGATGGATTTGGGTGTGGTTTGGTGCGGGCAGGCACAGTGCTCAGATGGATTTGGGTGTGGTTTGGTGCAGGCACAGTGCTCAGATGGATTTGGGTGTGGTTTGGTGCGGCAGGCACAGTGCTCAGATGGATTTGGGTGTGGCTTGGTGCGGCAGGCACAGTGCTCAGATGGATTTGGGTGTGGTTTGGTGCGGCGGGCACAGTGCTCAGATGGATTGGTGTGGTTTGGTGGCGGCAGGCACAGTGCTCAGATGGATTTGTGGTTTGGTGCGGCAGGCACAGTGCTCAGATGGATTTGGGTGTGGTTTGGTGGCGGCAGTCACAGTGCTCAGATGGATTTGTGGTTTGGTGCGGCAGGCACAGTGCTCAGATGGATTTGGGTGTGGTTTGGTGCGGCAGGCACAGTGCTCAGATGGATTTGGGTGTGGTTGGGTGCGGCAGGCACAGTGCTCAGATGGATTTGGGTGTGGTTTGGTGCGGCAGGCACAGTGCTCAGATGGATTTGGGTGTGGTTTGGTGCGGCAGGCACAGTGCTCAGATGGATTTGGGTGTCAGATGGATTTGGGTGTGAACTCAAGTTGATATGATCTTGAAATGTTTTAATTCATTCAAAATGTATGCAAACATAATACATCATGCTAATTATTGTTAAAAAACACACAAATTTGTGTCACAACTTAATCAAATTGCATTAAAATTCAAAAAATGCAGCAAATTATTGCAAAATTATGTCAAAATACAACCAAATTGATTATGATTCAAAATAATTGTTGGTGCGTGATTACAAAATACGTTTTTAAATGTATCAACTTTATCATACATAAATTTTGTTGGTTCATTAACTTGTCCAATATCTATATTATTAATACCACATTGTGCAAATTTATTATTACCCCAAAAATATAGTTGGTTATCAACAGTAATTGCAAAGATAAAAGAAACAATACATCAAAACAATCAACTGGAAAATCAATTAAAAATTGGTTATTTGGTCCATCAAATTATGATAAAGTAAGTGAATATAGTATAGATAATGATAATAATCATTCATTTACACGAACATATCAATTTGAAGAATCTAAAATGGATCAAAATAATAATCAATCTCAACACATGTCCCACTGACCCAACACCACTATCAAACATTTTATCAATTGGTGACACATCACTAACATCAGCTGTGAATTATCCCTCAAACTCAAATTGGTGCGGCAGGCACAGTGCTCAGATGGATTTGGGTGTGGGTTTGGGGCGGCAGGCACAGTGGTCAGATGGATTTGTGGTTTGGTGCGGCAGGCACAGTGCTCAGATGGATTTGGGTGTGGTTTGGTGCGGCAGGCACAGTGCTCAGATGGATTTGGGTGTGGTTTGGTGCGGCAGGCACAGTGCTCAGATGGATTTGGGTGTGGTTTGGTGCGGCAGGCACAGCAGGCACAGTGCTCAGATTGATTTGGGTGTGGTTTGGTGCGGCAGGCACAGCAGGCACAGTGCTCAGATGGATTTGGGTGTGGTTTGGTGCGGCAGGCACAGTGCTCAAATGGATTTGGGTGTGGTTTGGTGCGGCAGGCACAGTGCTCAGATGGATTTGGGTGTGGTTTGGTGCGGCAGGCACAGTGCTCAGATGGATTTGGGTGTGGGTTTGGTGCGGCAGGCACAGTGCTCAGATGGATTTGGGTGTGGTTTGGTGCGGCAGGCACAGTGCTCAATGGATTTGGGTGTGGTTGGGTTGGCAGGCACAGTGCTCAGAATTTGGATTTGGCAGGCACAGTGCTCAGATGGATTGGGTGTGGTTTGGTGCGGCAGGCACAGTGCACAGATGGATTTTGGGTGTGGTTGGTGCGGCAGCACCCAGTGACTCAGAGGATTGGGTGTGGTGGGGTTGCCGGCAGGCACAGGGCTCAGAGGATTTGTGTGTGGTTTGGTGCGGCAGGCACAGTGCTCAGATGGATTTGGGTGTGGTCTGGTGCGGCAGGCACAGTGCTCAGATGGATTTGGGTGTTGTTTGGTGCGGCAGGCACAGTGCTCAGATGGATTTGGGTGTGGTTTGGTGCGGCAGGCACAAAGCTCAGATGGATTTGGGTGTGGTTTGGTGCGGCAGGCACAGTGCTCAGATGGATTTGGGTGTGGTTTGGTGCGGCAGGCACAGTGCGCAGATGGATTTGGATGTGGTTTGGTGCGGCAGGCACAGTGCTCAGATGGATTTGGTTGTGGTTTGGTGCGGCAGGCACAGTGCTCAGATGGATTTGGGTGTGGTTTGGGTGCCGCAGGCACAGTGCTCAGATGGATTTGGGTGTGGTTTGGTGCGGCAGGCACAGTGCTCAGATGGATTTGGGTGTGGTTTGGTGCGGCAGGCACAGTGCTCAAATAGATTTGGGTGTGGTTTGGTGCAGCAGGCACAGTGCTCGGATAGATTTGGGTGTGGTTTGGTGCGGCAGGCACAGGCACAGTGCTCAGATGGATTTGGGTGTGGTTTGGTGCGGCAGGCACAGTGCTCAGATGGATTTGGGCACAGTGCTCAGATGGATTTGGGTGTGGTTTGGTGCGGCAGGCACAGTGCTCAGATGGATTTGGGGTGTGGTTTGGTGCGGCAGGCACGGTGCTCAGATGGATTTGGGTGTGGCTTGGTGCGGCAGGCACAGTGCTATTGATGGATTTGGGTGTGGTTTGGTGCGGCAGGCACAGTGCTCAGATGGATTTGGGTGTGGTTTGGTGCGGCAGGCACAGTGCTCAGATGGATTTGGGTGTGGTTTGGTGCGGCAGGCACATTGCTCAGATGGATTTGGGTGTGGTTTGGTGCGGCAGGCACAGTGCTCAGATGGATTTGGGTGTGGTGCGGCAAGCACAGTGCTCAGATGGATTTTGGTGGTGTGGTTTGGTTGCGGCAGGCCAGTGCTCAGATGGATTTGGGGTGCGTTTGGTGCTGCAGGCACAGTGCTCAGGATGGATTTGGGTGTGGTTTGGTGCGGCAGGCACAGTGCTCAGATGGATTTGGGTGTGGTTTTGGTGCGGCAGGCACAGTGCTCAGATGGATTTGGGTGTGGTTTGGTGCGGCAGGCACAGTGCTCAGATGGATTTGGGTGTGGTTTGGTGCGGCAGGCACAGTGCTCAGATGGATTTGGGTGTGGTTTGGTGCGGCAAGCACAGTGCTCAGATGGATTTGGGTGAAGTTTGGTGCGGCAGGCACAGTGCTCAGATGGATTTGGGTGTGGTCTGGTGCGGCAGGCACAGTGCTCAGATGGATTAGGGTAGTGCTCAGATGGATTTGGTTGTGGTTTGGTGCGGCAGGCACAGTGCTCAGATGGATGTGGGTGTGGTTTGGTGCGGCAGGCACAGTGCTCAGATGGATTTGGGTGTGGTCTGGTGCGGCAGGCACAGTGCTCAGATGGATTTGGGTGTTGTTTGGTGCGGCAGGCACAGTTCTCAGATGGATTTGGGTGTGGTTTGGTGCGGCAGGCACAGTGCTCAGATGGATTTGGGTGTGGTTTGGTGCGGCAGGCACAGTGCTCAGATGGATTTGGGTGTGGTTTGGTGCGGCAGGCACAGTGCTCAGATGGATTAGGGTAGTGCTCAGATGGATTTGGGTGTGGTTTGGTGCGGCAGTCACAGTGCTCAGATGGATTTGGGTGTGGTTTGGTGCGGCAGGCACAGTGCTCAGATGGATTTGGGTGTGGCTTGGTGCGGCAGGCACAGTGCTCAGATGGATTTGGGTGTGGTTTGGTGCGGCAGGCACAGTGCTCAGATGGATTTGGGTGTGGTTTTGTGCGGCAGGCACAGTGCTCAGATAGATTTGGGTGTGGTTTGGTGCGGCAGGCACAGTGCTCAGATAGATTTGGGTGTTGTTTGGTGCGGCAGGCACAGTGCTCAGATAGATTTGGGTGTTGTTTGGTGCGGCAGGCACAGTGCTCAGATAGATTTGGGTGTGGTTTGGTGCGGCAGGCACAGTGCTCAGATGGATTTGGGTGTGGTTTGGTGCG
>CAJNDS010001599.1:0-13399 GCA_905221605.1 Symbiodinium natans | reverse complement strand
GGGTTTAGGGTTTAGGGTTTAGGGTTTAGGGTTTAGGGTTTAGGGTTTAGGGTTTAGGGTTTAGGGTTTAGGGTTTAGGGTTTAGGGTTTAGGGTTTAGGGTTTAGGGTTTAGGGTTTAGGGTTTAGGGTTTAGGGTTTGCGCCGAAGCTGGAGAAGGATATGACATGGCCGGACGGGCGAACAAACTTGAAATTTGTTTCGGTTCCGGAGCACGCTCAAGGCCACCGAGAATGGGGCCTTGCTTCGGCCACATCATTTCACGCGTTTCCCTCCCGCGCCGTCAAGTGCGGCTCCCACCCTTAGCCAGCTCCGCCTTTTAGGGTTTAGTTTCCTAAACTCATGTTTAGGAAACTCTCTTGTTTTTTTCTCACTCACCTTCTTGTATGCGTTCTTGTCGGGGTGTATTACACCCTAGTCAAAGTTGCTTGTTTGTTCCACCGCGATCTTAGTCCCCTCGCAGCCTGCTAGTCTTGCAGGGGGGTCAACCGGAGGTTTTGCGCCCGGGGGAAAGAGACCGATGGTTGACCGTAGCTTTAAGCATGGTGCTCAGATCACAAAGAAAACCGAAGAGCATGTTTGGGTCGAACGGAGGTTTCTGCCCGGGGGAAGACATCGGTGGTTGACCGTAGCTTTCGAGCCCGGCACTTTTACTATATCAATCCACAGGTGGGTCGACCGCGAGTTGATTGGAGGTTCTGCTGTCAGAGGAGGACGTCGCTTGTTAGACGTAGCTCTTGAGCACCGTACTTGTGCTCTATCAGCATGTAAATCCGCGATGCCTTTTTTTTGGGTCGACCGGAGGTTTTGCCAGCAGGGAGGTTTCATGCCCGGGGGAAAGACCGTTGCGTTGATTGGAGGTTGTGCGCCCGGGAGAAAAACATCGGCGGGGGAAAGGCAGCGTTTAAGCACCGTCCTGGCACGACACCAAAGGCAGGTATTAAGCCCGGTACTTGTGCTATATCAGGATACAGATCCGAGGTGCTGTCGGGGGAAAGACATCACTGGTTGGATGTAGCTTTTGAGCACCGTTCTCGTGCTCTATCAACATATGAATCGCGAAGCCATTTGGGCCCACCGGAGGTTTTGCGCCCGGGGGAAAGACCGTTGCATTGATTGGAGGTTTTGCGCCCGAGGGAAAACCATCTTTGAATTGATTGGAGGCTTTACGCCTCCTGTAGATCCGCGAAGCATTTCTGTGTCGATTGGAGGTTTTGCGAGCATGGAAAGACCGGAGGTTTTGCGTCCTGGGGGAAAACCGTTCATTGATTGGAGGTTTTGCGCCCGGGGGGAAAAACATCGGCGGCGGCTGACCGTAGCTAGTGATTCCACCCTGCTTCCACCTTGCTTCCAGCTCGCTTCCACGTTGCTTGCACTTTGCTTCCACCTTGCTTCCACCTTGCTTCTACCGTTCTTCAACCTTGCTTCCATCTTGCTGCCACCTTGCTTCCACCTTGTTTCCACTTGCTTCCACCTTCCTTGCGCGTTGCCTCCACCTTGTTTATGACTTAGCATGGCTTAGCCAAAGTCCGAAAATCCGCGTGGGGTAACGTTTACAGTTCAAGTGCCAAACTATAGAAAGTGGCCCCTAAATTATAGACGCTTATAGTTTAACCAAAGTCCGAAAATCCGCGTGGGGGTAGCGTTTGCAGTTTAGGTGCCAAACTGTAGAAAGTGGCCCCAAACTTTCGACGTTTATAGTTTAGCCAAAGTCCGAAAATCCGCGTGGGGGTACCATATATAGCTTAGGTGCCGAACTATAGAAAGAGGCCCCTGAACTATAGACGTTTATAGTTTAGCCAAAGTCCGAAAACCCGTGTAGGGGTAACGTTTACAGTTTAGGTGCCAAACTATAGAAAGTGCCCCAAACTTTCAACGTTTATAGTGTAGCCACAGTCGAAAATCCGCGCGGGGGTACCATTTATAGTGTAAGTGCCGAACAATAGAAAGTCGCCCCTAAACTATAAACGTTTATAGTTTAACCAAAGTCCGAAAATCCGCGCGGGGGTACTGCTTACAGTTTGAAAGTGCCCCTAAACTATAGACGTTTATAGGTTCGCAAAAGTCCGAAAATCCACGTGAGGTTACAATTTACAGTTCAGGTGCCAAACTATAGAAAGTGACCCCTAAAACTATAGGTGTTTATAGCTTAGCCAAAGTCCGAAAATCCGCGTGGGGGCACCGCTTGCAGTTTAGGTGCCAAACTATAGAAAGTGGCCCCTAAACTAAAGACGTTTATAGTTTAGCCAAAGTCCGAAAATCCGCGTGGGGGTACCGTTTACAATAAAGGGGGGCTCCTAAACTGTAAACGTTTATAGTTTAGGCGCTAAACTATAAAGAGGGGCTCCTAAACTGTAAACGCTTATAGTCTAGGCGCTAAACTATAAAGAGTGGCTCCAAAACTATAGACGTTTATAGTTTAGGCGCTAAACTATAAAGAGGGGCTCCGAAACTGTAAACGTTTATAGTTTAGGCGCTAAACTATAAAGAGGGGCTCCTAAACTGTAAACGGCTAGGCGCTAAACTGTAAACGTTTATAGTTTAGGCGCTAAACTATAAAGAGGGCTCCGAAACTGTAAACGTTTATAGTTTAGGCGCTAAACTATAAAGAGGGGCTCCTAAACTATAGACGTTTATAGTTTAGGCACTAAATTATAAAGAGTGGCTCCTAAACTATAGACGTTTATAGTTTAGGCGCTAAACTATAAAGGTTGGCTCCTAAACTATAGAAGCGTTTATAGTTTAGGACCATCCGTGGGGGGTCCCCCAGGATTGGCCTGGACCGAGCTTCAAAATGCGATTTTTTAGTACACAAATCGATGCGGGAAATGCTGCCTCCAATTTCTGGATTTCGCCCTAAACTATAGAGCCCCAAACTCTAGAGCCTAAACTATAAACGTTCATAGTTTCGGCGCTAAACTATAAAGCTTGACCCCTAAACTATAAACGTTTATAGTTTAGCCGCTAAACTATAAAGGTTGGCTCCTAAACTCTAAACGTTTATAGTTTAGGAACATCCGTGGGGGGTCCCCCAGGATTGGCCTGGACCCAGCTTAAAAGTGCGATTTTTAGTACAGAAATCGATGCCCGAAATGCTGCCTCCAATTTCTTCTGATTTTTGCCCCAAACTACAGAGTCTAAACTATAAACGTCTATAGTTTCGGCGCTAAACTATAAAGCCTGACTCCTAAACTATAGACGTTTATAGTTTAGCCGCTAAACTATAAAGGTTGGCTCCTAAATTATAGACGTTTATAGTTTAGGCGCTAAACTATAAAGAGGGGCTCCTAAAGTATAGACGTTTATAGTTTAGGCGCTAAACTATAAAGAGTGGCTCCTAAACTATAGACGTTTATAGTTGAGGCGCTAAACTATAAAGAGTGGCTCCTAAACTATAGACGTTTATAGTTTAGGCGCTAAACTATAAAGGTTGGCTCCTAAACTATAGACGTTTATAGTTTAGGCGCTAAACTATAAAGAGTGGCTCCTAAACTATAGACGTTTATAGTTTAGGCGCTAAACTATAAAGAGGGGCTCCTAAACTATAGACGTTTATAGTTTAGGCGCTAAACTATAAAGGTTGGCTCCCACATTATAGACGTTTATAGTTTAGGACCATCCGTGGGGGGTCTCCCAGGATTGGCCTGGACCGAGCTTCAAAATGCGATTTTTTAGTACAGAAATCGATGCCGGAAATGCTGCCTCCAATTTCTGGATTTTGCCTTAAACTATAGAGCCCCAAACTCTAGAGCCTAAACTATAAACGTTTATAGTTTCGGCGCTAAACTATAAAGCTTGACCCCCAAACTATAAACGTTTATAGTTTAGCCGCTAAACTATAAAGGTTGGCTCCTAAACTATAGAAGCGTTTATAGTTTAGGACCATCCGTGGGGGGTCCCCCAGGATTGGCCTGGACCGAGCTTCAAAATGCGATTTTTTAGTACAGAAATCGATGCCGGAAATGCTGCCTCCAATTTCTGGATTTTGCCCTAAACTATAGAGCCCCAAACTCTAGAGCCTAAACTATAAACGTTTATAGTTTCGGCGCTAAACTATAAAGCTTGACCCCTAAACTATAAACGTTTATAGTTTAGCCGCTAAACTATAAAGGTTGGCTCCTAAACTATAGAAGCGTTTATAGTTTAGGACCATCCGTGGGGGGTCCCCCAGGATTGGCCTGGACCGAGCTTCAAAATGCGATTTTTTAGTACAGAAATCGATGCCGGAAATGCTGCCTCCAATTTCTGGATTTTGCCCTAAACTATAGAGCCCCAAACTCTAGAGCCTAAACTATAAACGTTTATAGTTTCGGCGCTAAACTATAAAGCCTGACTCCTAAACTATAGACGTTTATAGTTTAGCCGCTAAACTATAAAGCCTAAACTATAAAGCCCTAAACTATAGACGCTAAACTATAAACGTCTATAGTTTAGAGCCAAAACTATAGAGCCTAAACTATAAACGTTTATAGTTTAGACGCAAAACTATAGAAATCTTTATAGTTTAACCGTGATTTCGGGCAGGTTTTGGGGTATATATATAATATATTGTCAGTACTGACACCGCTCCACTGCCTAGCGGTGGCACGGCACGCTCTCTGGTAAGACAGTTGAACTGCTGTATAGGCATATTGTATGTGCGATGCCCATGCAGCCACTTGCTTTGGGCGGCTCGGCTGGTGGGAAAGGAGCGAAGCTCCCCCACCAGCCACGCCTGAGTTTAGGGTTTAGGGTTTAGGGTTTAGGGTTTAGGGTTTAGGGTTTAGGGTTTAGGGTTTAGGGTTTAGGGTTTAGGGTTTAGGGTTTAGGGTTTAGGGTTTAGGGTTTAGGGTTTAGGGTTTAGGGTTTAGGGTTTTTAGTGTTTAGGGTTTAGGGTTTAGGGTTTAGGGTTTAGGGTTTAGGGTTTAGGGTTTAGGGTTTAGGGTTTAGGGTTTAGGGTTTAGGGTTTAGGGTTTAGGGTTTAGGGTTTAGGGTTTGCGCCGAAGCTGGAGAAGGATATGACATGGCCGGACGGGCGAACAAACTTGAAATTTGTTTCGGTTCCGGAGCACGCTCAAGGCCACCGAGAATGGGGCCTTGCTTCGGCCACATCATTTCACGCGTTTCCCTCCCGCGCCGTCAAGTGCGGCTCCCACCCTTAGCCAGCTCCGCCTTTTAGGGTTTAGTTTCCTAAACTCATGTTTAGGAAACTCTCTTGTTTTTTTCTCACTCACCTTCTTGTATGCGTTCTTGTCGGGGTGTATTACACCCTAGTCAAAGTTGCTTGTTTGTTCCACCGCGATCTTAGTCCCCTTGCAGCCTGCTAGTCTTGCAGGGGGGTCAACCGGAGGTTTTGCGCCCGGGGGAAAGAGACCGATGGTTGACCGTAGCTTTAAGCATGGTGCTCAGATCACAAAGAAAACCGAAGAGCATGTTTGGGTCGAACGGAGGTTTCTGCCCGGGGGAAGACATCGGTGGTTGACCGTAGCTTTCGAGCCCGGCACTTGTACTATATCAATCCACAGGTGGGTCGACCGCGAGTTGATTGGAGGTTCTGCTGTCAGAGGAGGACGTCGCTTGTTAGACGTAGCTCTTGAGCACCGTACTTGTGCTCTATCAGCATGTAAATCCGCGATGCCTTTTTTTTGGGTCGACCGGAGGTTTTGCCAGCAGGGAGGTTTCATGCCCGGGGGAAAGACCGTTGCGTTGATTGGAGGTTTTGCGCCCGGGAGAAAAACATCGGCGGGGGAAAGGCAGCGTTTAAGCACCGTCCTGGCACGACACCAAAGGCAGGTATTAAGCCCGGTACTTGTGCTATATCAGGATACAGATCCGAGGTGCTGTCGGGGGAAAGACATCACTGGTTGGATGTAGCTTTTGAGCACCGTTCTCGTGCTCTATCAACATATGAATCGCGAAGCCATTTGGGCCCACCGGAGGTTTTGCGCCCGGGGGAAAGACCGTTGCATTGATTGGAGGTTTTGCGCCCGAGGGAAAACCATCTTTGAATTGATTGGAGGCTTTACGCCTCCTGTAGATCCGTGAAGCATTTCTGTGTCGATTGGAGGTTTTGCGAGCATGGAAAGACCGGAGGTTTTGCGTCCCGGGGGAAAACCGTTCATTGATTGGAGGTTTTGCGCCCGGGGGGAAAAACATCGGCGGCGGCTGACCGTAGCTAGTGATTCCACCCTGCTTCCACCTTGCTTCCAGCTCGCTTCCACGTTGCTTGCACTTTGCTTCCACCTTGCTTCCACCTTGCTTCTACCGTTCTTCAACCTTGCTTCCATCTTGCTGCCACCTTGCTTCCACCTTGTTTCCACTTGCTTCCACCTTCCTTGCGCGTTGCCTCCACCTTGTTTATGACTTAGCATGGCTTAGCCAAAGTCCGAAAATCCGCGTGGGGTACCGTTTACAGTTCAAGTGCCAAACTATAGAAAGTGGCCCCTAAATTATAGACGCTTATAGTTTAAACAAAGTCCGAAAATCCGCGTGGGGGTAGCGTTTGCAGTTTAGGTGCCAAACTGTAGAAAGTGGCCCCAAACTTTCGACGTTTATAGTTTAGCCAAAGTCCCAAAATCCGCGTGGGGGTACCATATATAGTTTAGGTGCCGAACTATAGAAAGTGGCCCCTGAACTATAGACGTTTATAGTTTAGCCAAAGTCCGAAAACCCGTGTGGGGGTAACGTTTACAGTTTAGGTGCCAAACTATAGAAAGTGCCCCAAACTTTCAACGTTTATAGTGTAGCCACAGTCGAAAATCCGCGCGGGGGTACCATTTATAGTGTAAGTGCCGAACAATAGAAAGTCGCCCCTAAGCTATAAACGTTTATAGTTTAGCCAAAGTCCGAAAATCCGCGCGGGGGTACCGCTTACAGTTTGAAAGTGCCCCTAAACTATAGACGTTTATAGGTTCGCAAAAGTCCGAAAATCCACGTGAGGTTACAATTTACAGTTCAGGTGCCAAACTATAGAAAGTGACCCCTAAAACTATAGGTGTTTATAGCTTAGCCAAAGTCCGAAAATCCGCGTGGGGGCACCGCTTGCAGTTTAGGTGCCAAACTATAGAAAGTGGCCCCTAAACTAAAGACGTTTATAGTTTAGCCAAAGTCCGAAAATCCGCGTAGGGGTACCGTTTACAGTTTAGGTGCCAAACTGTAGAAGGTGGCCCCAAAAACTGTCGACGTTTATAGTTCAGCCAAAGGCCGAAAATCCGCGCGGGGGTACCGTTTACAGTCTAGGCCAACATCCGAAAATCCGCGTGAGGGTACCGTTTACAGTTCAGGTGCCAAACTATAGAAAGTGGCCCCTAAACTATAGACGCTTACAGTGTAGCCAAAATCCGAAAATCCGCGTAGGGGGTACCGTTTTGCACGTTTACAGTCAGGTGTCAAGCTATAGAAAGTGACCCCTAAAACAATAAACGTTTATAGTTTAGCAAAAGTCCGAGAATCCGTGTGGGGGTACCATTCACGGTTTAGGTGCCACACTAAAGAAAGCGGCCCCTGAACTATAGACGCTTATAGTTTAACCAAAGTCCGAAAATCCGCGTGGGGGGTACCGTTTACAGTTTAGGTGCCCAACTGTAGAAAGTGGCCCCAAATGTTCGACGTTTATAGTTTAGCCAATGTCCGAAAATCCGCGTGGGGGTACCGTTCACAGTTTAGGCCCGCGGGGGTACCGTTTATGCCAAACTATAGAAAGCGACCCCTATAAACTGTAGACGTTTGTAGTGTTGGCGTTAAACTATAAGAGCGGCTCCTAAACTATAGACGTTTATAGTTTAGGCGCTAAACTATCAAGCTTGGCTCCTAAACTATAGACTTTTATAGTTGAGGCGCTGAACTATACAGGTTGGCTCCTGACCTATGGACCTTACTAGTTTAGGCGCTAAACTATAAAGAGTGGCTCTTAAACTATAGACATCTATAGTTTAGGCGCTAAACTATAAAGGGGGGCTCCGAAACTGTAAACGTTTATAGTTTAGGCGCTAAACTATAAAGAGGGGCTCCTAAACTGTAAACGCTTATAGTCTAGGCGCTAAACTATAAAGAGTGGCTCCGAAACTATAGACGTTTATAGTTTAGGCGCTAAACTATAAAGAGGGGCTCCGAAACTGTAAACGTTTATAGTTTAGGCGCTAAACTATAAAGAGGGGCTCCTAAACTGTAAACGTTTATAGTTTAGGCGCTAAACTATAAAGGGGGGCTCCTAAACTGTAAACGTTTATAGTTTAGGCGCTAAACTATAAAGAGGGGCTCCGAAACTGTAAACGTTTATAGTTTAGGCGCTAAACTATAAAGAGGGGCTCCTAAACTATAGACGTTTATAGTTTAGGCACTAAATTATAAAGAGTGGCTCCTAAACTATAGACGTTTATAGTTTAGGCGCTAAACTATAAAGGTTGGCTCCTAAACTATAGAAGCGTTTATAGTTTAGGACCATCCGTGGGGGGTCCCCCAGGATTGGCCTGGACCGAGCTTCAAAATGCGATTTTTTAGTACACAAATCGATGCGGGAAATGCTGCCTCCAATTTCTGGATTTCGCCCTAAACTATAGAGCCCCAAACTCTAGAGCCTAAACTATAAACGTTCATAGTTTCGGCGCTAAACTATAAAGCTTGACCCCTAAACTATAAACGTTTATAGTTTAGCCGCTAAACTATAAAGGTTGGCTCCTAAACTATAAACGTTTATAGTTTAGGAACATCCGTGGGGGGTCCCCCAGGATTGGCCTGGACCCAGCTTAAAAGTGCGATTTTTAGTACAGAAATCGATGCCCGAAATGCTGCCTCCAATTTCTGATTTTTGCCCCAAACTACAGAGTCTAAACTATAAACGTCTATAGTTTCGGCGCTAAACTATAAAGCCTGACTCCTAAACTATAGACGTTTATAGTTTAGCCGCTAAACTATAAAGGTTGGCTCCTAAATTATAGACGTTTATAGTTTAGGCGCTAAACTATAAAGAGGGGCTCCTAAACTATAGACGTTTATAGTTTAGGCGCTAAACTATAAAGAGTGGCTCCTAAACTATAGACGTTTATAGTTTAGGCGCTAAACTATAAAGAGGGGCTCCTAAACTGTAAACGTTTATAGTTTAGGCGCTAAACTATAAAGAGGGGCTCCTAAACTATAGACGTTTATAGTTTAGGCGCTAAACTATAAAGAGTGGCTCCTAAACTATAGACGTTTATAGTTTAGGCGCTAAACTATAAAGAGGGGCTCCTAAACTATAGACGTTTATAGTTTAGGCGCTAAACTATAAAGGTTGGCTCCCAAATTATAGACGTTTATAGTTTAGGACCATCCGTGGGGGGTCTCCCAGGATTGGCCTGGACCGAGCTTCAAAATGCGATTTTTTAGTACAGAAATCGATGCCGGAAATGCTGCCTCCAATTTCTGGATTTTGCCTTAAACTATAGAGCCCAAACTCTAGAGCCTAAACTATAAACGTTTATAGTTTCGGCGCTAAACTATAAAGCTTGACCCCCAAACTATAAACGTTTATAGTTTAGCCGCTAAACTATAAAGGTTGGCTCCTAAACTATAGAAGCGTTTATAGTTTAGGACCATCCGTGGGGGGTCCCCCAGGATTGGCCTGGACCGAGCTTCAAAATGCGATTTTTTAGTACAGAAATCGATGCCGGAAATGCTGCCTCCAATTTCTGGATTTTGCCCTAAACTATAGAGCCCCAAACTCTAGAGCCTAAACTATAAACGTTTATAGTTTCGGCGCTAAACTATAAAGCTTGACCCCTAAACTATAAACGTTTATAGTTTAGCCGCTAAACTATAAAGGTTGGCTCCTAAACTATAGAAGCGTTTATAGTTTAGGACCATCCGTGGGGGGTCCCCCAGGATTGGCCTGGACCGAGCTTCAAAATGCGATTTTTTAGTACAGAAATCGATGCCGGAAATGCTGCCTCCAATTTCTGGATTTTGCCCTAAACTATAGAGCCCCAAACTCTAGAGCCTAAACTATAAACGTCTATAGTTTCGGCGCTAAACTATAAAGCCTGACTCCTAAACTATAGACGTTTATAGTTTAGCCGCTAAACTATAAAGCCTAAACTATAAAGCCCTAAACTATAGACGCTAAACTATAAACGTCTATAGTTTAGAGCCAAAACTATAGAGCCTAAACTATAAACGTTTATAGTTTAGACGCAAAACTATAGAAATCTTTATAGTTTAACCGTGATTTCGGGCAGGTTTTGGGGTATATATATAATATATTGTCAGTACTGACACCGCTCCACTGCCTAGCGGTGGCACGGCACGCTCTCTGGTAAGACAGTTGAACTGCTGTATAGGCATATTGTATGTGCGATGCCCATGCAGCCACTTGCTTTGGGCGGCTCGGCTGGTGGGAAAGGAGCGAAGCTCCCCCACCAGCCACGCCTGAGTTTAGGGTTTTAGGGTTTAGGGTTTAGGGTTTAGGGTTTAGGGTTTAGGGTTTAGTTTCCTAAACTCATGTTTAGGAAACTCTCTTGTTTTTTTCTCACTCACCTTCTTGTATGCGTTCTTGTCGGGGTGTATTACACCCTAGTCAAAGTTGCTTGTTTGTTCCACCGCGATCTTAGTCCTCTTGCAGCCTGCTAGTCCTGCAGGGGGGTCAACCGGAGGTTTTGCGCCCAGGGGAAAAGAGACCGATGGTTGACCGTAGCTTTTAAGCACCGTACTGGTGCTCAGATCACAAAGAAAACCGAAGAGCATGTTTGGGTCGAACGGAGGTTTCTGCCCGGGGGAAGACATCGGTGGTTGACCGTAGCTTTCGAGCCCGGCACTTGTACTATATCAATCCACAGGTGGGTCGACCGCGAGTTGATTGGAGGTTCTGCTGTCAGAGGAGGACGTCGCTTGTTAGACGTAGCTCTTGAGCACCGTACTTGTGCTCTATCAGCATGTAAATCCGCGATGCTTTTTTTTTTGGGTCGACCGGAGGTTTTGCCAGCAGGGAGGTTTCATGCCCGGGGGAAAGACCGTTGCGTTGATTGGAGGTTTTGCGCCCGGGAGAAAAACATCGGCGGGGGAAAGGCAGCGTTTAAGCACCGTCCTGGCACGACACCAAAGGCAGGTATTAAGCCCGGTACTTGTGCTATATCAGGATACAGATCCGAGGTGCTGTCGGGGGAAAGACATCACTGGTTGGATGTAGCTTTTGAGCACCGTTCTCGTGCTCTATCAACATATGAATCGCGAAGCCATTTGGGCCCACCGGAGGTTTTGCGCCCGGGGGAAAGACCGTTGCATTGATTGGAGGTTTTGCGCCCGAGGGAAAACCATCTTTGAATTGATTGGAGGCTTTACGCCTCCTGTAGATCCGCGAAGCATTTCTGTGTCGATTGGAGGTTTTGCGAGCATGGAAAGACCGGAGGTTTTGCGTCCCGGGGGAAAACCGTTCATTGATTGGAGGTTTTGCGCCCGGGGGGAAAAACATCGGCGGCGGCTGACCGTAGCTAGTGATTCCACCCTGCTTCCACCTTGCTTCCAGCTCGCTTCCACGTTGCTTGCACTTTGCTTCCACCTTGCTTCCACCTTGCTTCTACCGTTCTTCAACCTTGCTTCCATCTTGCTGCCACCTTGCTTCCACCTTGTTTCCACTTGCTTCCACCTTCCTTGCGCGTTGCCTCCACCTTGTTTATGACTTAGCATGGCTTAGCCAAAGTCCGAAAATCCGCGTGGGGTACCGTTTACAGTTCAAGTGCCAAACTATAGAAAGTGGCCCCTAAATTATAGACGCTTATAGTTTAACCAAAGTCCGAAAATCCGCGTGGGGGTAGCGTTTGCAGTTTAGGTGCCAAACTGTAGAAAGTGGCCCCAAACTTTCGACGTTTATAGTTTAGCCAAAGTCCGAAAATCCGCGTGGGGGTACCATATATAGTTTAGGTGCCGAACTATAGAAAGAGGCCCCTGAACTATAGACGTTTATAGTTTAGCCAAAGTCCGAAAACCCGTGTAGGGGTAACGTTTACAGTTTAGGTGCCAAACTATAGAAAGTGCCCCAAACTTTCAACGTTTATAGTGTAGCCACAGTCGAAAATCCGCGCGGGGGTACCATTTATAGTGTAAGTGCCGAACAATAGAAAGTCGCCCCTAAACTATAAACGTTTATAGTTTAACCAAAGTCCGAAAATCCGCGCGGGGGTACTGCTTACAGTTTGAAAGTGCCCCTAAACTATAGACGTTTATAGGTTCGCAAAAGTCCGAAAATCCACGTGAGGTTACAATTTACAGTTCAGGTGCCAAACTATAGAAAGTGACCCCTAAAACTATAGGTGTTTATAGCTTAGCCAAAGTCCGAAAATCCGCGTGGGGGCACCGCTTGCAGTTTAGGTGCCAAACTATAGAAAGTGGCCCCTAAACTAAAGACGTTTATAGTTTAGCCAAAGTCCGAAAATCCGCGTGGGGGTACCGTTTACAATAAAGGGGGGCTCCTAAACTGTAAACGTTTATAGTTTAGGCGCTAAACTATAAAGAGGGGCTCCTAAACTGTAAACGCTTATAGTCTAGGCGCTAAACTATAAAGAGTGGCTCCAAAACTATAGACGTTTATAGTTTAGGCGCTAAACTATAAAGAGGGGATCCGAAACTGTAAACGTTTATAGTTTAGGCGCTAAACTATAAAGAGGGGCTCCTAAACTGTAAACGTTTATAGTTTAGGCGCTAAACTATAAAGGGGGGCTCCTAAACTGTAAACGTTTATAGTTTAGGCGCTAAACTATAAAGAGGGGCTCCGAAACTGTAAACGTTTATAGTTTAGGCGCTAAACTATAAAGAGGGGCTCCTAAACTATAGACGTTTATAGTTTAGGCACTAAATTATAAAGAGTGGCTCCTAAACTATAGACGTTTATAGTTTAGGCGCTAAACTATAAAGGTTGGCTCCTAAACTATAGAAGCGTTTATAGTTTAGGACCATCCGTGGGGGGTCCCCCAGGATTGGCCTGGACCGAGCTTCAAAATGCGATTTTTTAGTACACAAATCGATGCGGGAAATGCTGCCTCCAATTTCTGGATTTCGCCCTAAACTATAGAGCCCCAAACTCTAGAGCCTAAACTATAAACGTTCATAGTTTCGGCGCTAAACTATAAAGCTTGACCCCTAAACTATAAACGTTTATAGTTTAGCCGCTAAACTATAAAGGTTGGCTCCTAAACTATAAACGTTTATAGTTTAGGAACATCCGTGGGGGGTCCCCCAGGATTGGCCTGGACCCAGCTTAAAAGTGCGATTTTTAGTACAGAAATCGATGACCGAAATGCTGCCTCCAATTTCTTCTGATTTTTGCCCCAAACTACAGAGTCTAAACTATAAACGTCTATAGTTTCGGCGCTAAACTATAAAGCCTGACTCCTAAACTATAGACGTTTATAGTTTAGCAGCTAAACTATAAAGGTTGGCTCCTAAATTATAGACGTT
>CAJNDS010001598.1:0-13404 GCA_905221605.1 Symbiodinium natans | reverse complement strand
TAACCCCTAACCCTTAAACCCTAAACCCTAAACCCTAAACCCTAAACCCTAAACCCTAAACCCTAAACCCTAAACCCTAAACCCTAAACCCTAAACCCTAAACCCTAAACCCTAAACCCTAAACCCTAAACCCTAAACCCTAAACCCTCAAGAGCCTATAAATTGAGCTTGCGTTTTACATCGTGAGTGCCTTCTTCATGCATCCTTGCCAAATGATCACAGCAGACAATACGCCTTCATCATGCATCCTTGTCAAATTACTAGAGCAGACAATATTCAATTTACGCAAACCTCGTATTGTTCAAAAAGCACAATTCACACTAACCATCAAATTATTCAGAATGCTCAATTTACTTCTTCAATCCTTGTCAAAATTATCAGGGCAGACAAAATGCCTTCATCATGCATCCTTGTCAAATTGTTTTGTCAAAATTATCAGAGCAGACCAAAATGCCTTCATCATGCATCCTTGTCAAATTAGTAGAGCAGACAATATTCAATTTACTTAAACCTCATATTGTTCAAAAAACTCAATTCACTTTAACCACCAAATTATTCAAAATGCTCAGCTTACTTAAACCTCCTTACTTGCCAGAGCCATAATTACGCAAGCTCCAGAAATCCTGGTTGCGCCCTACGGGCTAGGAATTTATTTCAACACCAATTATTCAACATGCTCAATTTACCTAGACCTCCTTGCTTGCCAAGGCTGCAAACGTACAAGCTCGACAAATCCTGACTGCCCCCTCCGACCCGGCGCCCCCCTCCGCCCTTGCTTTACTTAAACGTTATTTACGCTGTTGTCAAGATACTTCCACAAGCACTAGTCACTAGTCACTACTGATGCTATTCCTCCTCCCCCTACTACTACTGCTGCTACTACTACTATTACTATACTACTACTACTACTACTACTACTACTACTACTGCTACTACTACTACTACTACTACGATTACTACTACGATTACTATTACTTCTACTTACTACTACTACTACTACTACTACTACTACTACTACTACGACTACTACCACTACTATTGCTACTACGACGAGCCCCCCCCCCCCCCCCGCCTCCCCCACCCCCGGACATCGCTTTTTGCAAAAAGTACCAAAAAAACAAAATCCTATGAACACGGATAGAAATTTGACGAAAACAATAGAAATCCACTCATGCACAAAATATTAATTGGTATAGAATTTCTGAAAACTAACAGACAACTTATTAAAACTAACAGGAATCCCATGAAAACTAATTTCAATTCTTAACAAATTCTTAATAAAGTTCATGCAATCCTTAGAAAATTACTATAAATACTATCCAAAAAATAGAAGTCCTATTATTTTGATTTTATCTTCTGCTGAAATGAATATAAATCTTATTGAAATTAGGTAAATCCTATCATTGGAAATCTTACTTAAATAAAGAAAGCCTAATAAAATCATTAGAAATCCTATTGAAATTAACGGAATCCTATCACAATTATGAAAAAAAAACGTTATTAAAGATCATAAAAAATGGTAAACTCATAGAGATTAGAATTATTTGAAAGCATAGAAATCACATGAATGAAAGGGATTGATGTTAAATTAAATAAAACCCATTACGAACATTCGAAATCAATTTATTCCTATTGCAACTCCTAGACATCCTGCTAAAATTAATTGAAGATTCCTTGAAATCAATAGAAACCCTATGTCAACTCATAGAAAGCAATTATAAATTCATAGAAGTTCGAAGATGAGAATCCTATGAAAATGAACTGAAATCTTCTCAAGGATGAAATGAAAGAAGAGCTTAATGTGCAATTAATTTCAAATCCGAAAAACTTTTTTGAAATCACATTAACATTCATAAGAACCCTGCGAAATCAAAATTACTAGAAAAGCTATTAAACTAAGTAATATCTTTTCAAACCATTAGAAAACCAAACGAAATTCATAAACCTTATTAGACTTGATAGAAATCTCATTCAAACAGAATTCTCATTAACATTCATGGAAATACGAATGAAATTATTCAAATTATGCGGGCTTAATTGAATCCTAGGAAAATCAATAAGAAACATATGAGCATTTCTGCAAATAACATTGAAAACTAATACATGCCACTCAAATTAAAGATATCCTAGTAAAAATAGAATCTATTGAAAACCATGGAAATCTTCAGATGACTACTAGAATGTATACAAATCAACAGAAATCCGATTAAACTTCAAGGAGTGTTATGAATTCCAATGAAAACTTTTGGCTTTTTGGCTTTTTGGAATCATTGTCACTCTTGCAGCACACCCTTACGGTTTACAGCCTGCTGGGAAGCGTTTGAATTCGCGTCTCTTGTCTCTCATCTCTCTTCCCTCTTGTGTCTTCTCTTTTCTTTCTTATCTCTTTTCTCTTTGCTTTCTATTCTCTTTCTCTCTTCTCGCTTCTTTTTCATTTCCCAAACGCCGCAGGAGGGGGGGGAATTGATCCCGGGACCTTTCGCCTCTGGGCCGTTTTCGGGTTTGTGTGGGCGGGGGCCTGTCAAGGGGCTCTCGGCCCGTCCGGCTCTTCTTTCTTCTCGCTTCTATCCCAGACGCGACACCGCGGGAGGGGGAATTGAACCCGGGACCTTTTCGTGTATGGACCCGTTTCCGGTTTGCGTGGGCGCGGCTTCCCTCTTCTCGCTTCTCTCCCAAAAACACGACACCGCGCGGGAGGGGGAATTGAACCAGGGACCTTTCGCCTATGGACCCTTTCCCCGGTTTTGCGCGGGCGCCTGTCGAGGGGCTTCCTTGCCTCGGATTTCTGTGTCTCGGGCCTGACTCCCGACCCTTTCGGGCCTCGCCTCTCCAGACCCTCTCTAGCACCAAAACCAAGCCCGGCAAGGCTGGCTTTTTAGGGCCTTTTGGGAGGCCCCAAATTAGGCCCCAGGAGGCCCCGGTTGGAGGTCCCAAATTAAGCCCCGAGAAGCCCCAAATTAGGCCCCAAATTAGGCCCCAAAAAAGCCCCAAATTAGGTCCCAAATTCAGCCTTGGGCCTGCGAGGCCCCAAATTGGGTCCGGCAAAGAAATTAGGCCCGGGAAGGCCCCCGAGAATCCCCAAATTAAGCCCTGGAAGGCCCAAATTAAGCACCCAAAAAAGTCCGAAAGGCCCCACCAAAAAAGTTCGTTTTCGATGGTTCCTTGGGGCCTGTCTTGCGGCCTCTGCGGTGCCCTGCGCCGGCCCCTTTTTTTGAACATTCGGGGAGGCTGTCCGGCCTCTCTCGGGCTTCCGGGCTTGAAGCTTCTCCGCCACCAAAACCGGCAAAACTCCCAAAACTTCCAAAGACCCTAGATGGTAAGCGCACACGCGGCCTAGTGGTTAAGCGTGCGGCCTCCGAATCGATTATGTCCAGGGGACCGACCCGGGGGCACCCCCGGGTTGGGATTAGTGCGCGTTTCTGTCGGTGCCTTCGAAGCAGAAACCAGGCATAAGCCTGAGCATTCTGTTGCTTGTTTACTCCACTCATTTGTCTTTCTAGAAGCATCTGCTGGTCGTAAGATTCATGAGAAAGCTTGTCTCTTCTAGGATCTGCCACGCCAATCGAGCATTGAATTTTCAGCTTACAGCTCGAGCTCTAGAAAGCCTCCGCCCTCCGCCTTAGAAGCCTCCAGTGCTCGACATGGTCCACCTCTGCCCGGGCATGATTGACGAGTCTGGTGATGTCAGGCCGTGCGTCTATTCCAAAGACGGAAATATGAAACCCATGACTCTGAAGAAGCCATCTTTCACTCGCTGCATCTTCTGCACGCCAAACGTTCAAGATTACCTTAGGAATCCCAGAGCCAGAGCAAGCGTGAAAGTAATTCTTTCGGATTGGAAAAAGCAAAAGAAGCCCATCCTTCAACACGCTCTAAAACACTCGGCCCTCGGGCACATTGACCACGGCCTTCGAGATGGGCAATGGCTCGCGGATTACGTTGAAACAGACGAGGAGATGGATGAGATTGTCCGCCAGAAGAACTATGGAATCTGGAAAGGGGCGAACAAAATGCCCAAATGGATGTACAGTCTTTTCCAGCGGCAGTGAAGCAATATCTGCTACTGGAGAGCTAGCTGTGGGACAGACATGCACAGACATGCAGCTGGCAACAGACAGCTGCTGGACAGAAAACGCGCAGCTCGTGAAAAGGTCATTGTGGAACGCCGGGCTCTGCCTTTCCAATCCGAACTATTCTGTCTGTCTTCGCTCCTCTCTTCTGCCTTCTACTTTAATTCTTTGAGCCACAATCCTAACCCACTCTGCAGGTTCTCCACAAACCTCATAAACATCGAGCGCGCTGCAACACTGCGGACACGAACGCACATGTATCAAAAATATATGTCAAGTCGCCACTTCACTTTTTTGAGCCAAGACTACTCATTGATTTCAGGCTCTTCAGAGACTGCGTCTCACCTTTTAGGGTTTAGGATGCAGCGCAAACGTCTTTGCTTTTTCCACATAGGACAAATGGGAGAGACCAATTCGATCTTGCCCTGTGGCTCGTGATCAGACCTCTTGACTTTCAGGAGGCTGTTTAAACCATACCATCATGCGACTTGTTGGCCAGGGGGATAAATTGAGGGCGGGCTGGCGGGGTCTTTTCTTCAGAGCTGCAGCTTCGGAAGCCTCCACCATGAACCTACTTTCAAGATTTAAGATTTCATTGGCGCGGGGGTACAGTATATAGGGAATCTATAAACCCTACAAACCCAAAAACTACTGGTTACTACAAACCCGTCAACCTTGTCGACCCTAAACCCATAAAACAGGTTAAACGTATCAAAACGCCTACTAACCCTCCAGAAGCTTCACAGTTAAACCACCAAGATCTCTGCAGCCTTAAACTTCAACCCCCCCCCACTCCAGAAGCAAACAGGTAAGGCCCCTAGATCTCTGCAGCCCCTTAAACTTCAACCCCCCCCTCCCAGCCCTCCAGAAGCTTCGCAGTTAAGCCACCAAGATCTCTGCAGCCTTAAACTTCAACCCGCCCCCAGCCCCCCCCAGATCTCTGCAGCCTTAAACTTCAACCCCCCCCCCCCCCGCCCCAGATCTCTGCAACCTAAGCTTCTCCCCCATCCCTGCTTGGCAATTGAGGCCCCACATCTCTGCAGCCCAGAAGCAAACAGGTAAGGCCCCCAGATCTCTGCAGCCTTAAGCTTCAGCCCCCCACACCCGCCTCCAAGTCATCGAACGAATCACTGTTCCCATGAAGCAGACATGAATTTCTGTACTTCTCGGGTAAATTGCGAAGCAACACCATGGCTGAATATATCATTTGAAATTTTATAGAATCCTTGCATGCACGTCATCATCCAAACTATTCAATAATTTCGAATATTTATTCATCTCGTACTCAACCTTTCGCATGATTTCCGGAATACTGGACGCTTTCATAATCTGATCCACTAATTCAACTCTGAAATAGAGGTATTGTATTCTTGATTTCAAATAGAATTCTTTCGCCAACAACTTCAATATCACAAGCCCAAATTGCAGACAGATGAATTCATTTTCCCCATAATTCTGCAAGATTCATGATTTCTTATCATGGCTCGCAATTGGAAACGAATAATTGCTTAAATTTTCATTTATATTCAAGAAGAATTATCAATATCCATGAAAAAATATTTTATCTTTATTTTGAGATTTGGTGGATATCAAATGATATTCATAAGACCTCAAGATCTCTAAATATGATCTTGATATTCATGCAAATTGAAAAATAATATATTTATTTCATTGAGATTTTACGAATATCCAATGATATTCAGAAGATTTCAGAATCTCTCAAAATCGACCAAGCCCTATGAATATCATTGATTCGTCATATGGAGAAGGAGAAAAACTTGACGAAGAATCTGAAGATGATTCATATCATCTCTTCCATCCCAAATATAATTTGAGATATCTTCGATTCCAGAAACCAAATATTTTGATGAAGAATTTGATCATGAGTCATATATTTCTATGAAAAATCGAAAATAATCTGAGATTTGCCAGAAATCTTTTGGCAAAGAATTTGATGATGATTCGTATCTTTCTACCGAATAATTATAATTTGGAAATTCTTCAACTCCGAAGTTTGATTTGATTTTTACGAAGAATCTGATATTGATTCATATCATTTCTATCAAATCAAATATAATTCGGAATTTCCTCAAATCCAGAAATTGAAGTTTTTGACGAAGAAATTGATGATATTTCGTATCTTTTCTATCAAATCAAATATATTTTGGAATTTCTTCGATTCCAGAAATCAAAAATTTATGAAAAAGAAATTGGTGATGATTCATATCTTCTCTATCAATTCAGATATAATTTGAGATTTCTTGGATTCCAGATATCAATATATTATTTTGCGAAGAATTCAATGATGATTCGTATCATTTCTATTCAATCAAATTCAATTTGAGATTCTTCGATTTCAGAAATCAAAAAAATGCGAAGAATCTGATGATATTTCAAATCTAAAAATTTGATGATAATTTCAAATCTTTTCCATCAAATCAAATAAAATCTGAGATTTCTTCGAATCCAGAAATCAAAATTTTTTTCTGGCAAAGAATTTGATGATTCTTCGTATCTTTTCTATCAAACCAATCATAATTTGAGATTTCTCCGCTTCCAGAAATCAATATATGATATGGCGGAGAATTTGATGATGATTCGTATCATTTCTATCAAATCAGATTTTAGAGATTCTTCGATTCCAGAAACCAAAAATAATATGAAGAATCTGATGATAATTTCAAATCTTTTCCATCAATTCAAGAAAAAATCTGAGATTTCTTCGATTCCTGAAATCAAAATTTTTTTCTGGCAAAGAATCTGATGATTCTTCATATCTTTTCTATCAAATCAATCATAATTTGAGATTTCTCCGATTCCAGAAATCAATATATGATTTTGCGAAGAATTTGATGATGATTCAACTCATTTCTGCCAAACCAAATTCAATTTGAGATTTCTTCGATTCCAGAAATAATTTCAAATCTTTTCCATCAATTCAAATAATATCTGAGATTTCTTCGATTCCAGAAATCAAAATTTTTTTCTGGCAAAGAATCTGATGATTCTTCGTATCTTTTCTATCAAATCAATCATAATTTGAGATTTCTCCGATTCCAGAAATCAATATATGATTTTGCGAAGAATTTGATGATGATTCAACTCATTTCTGCCAAACCAAATTCAATTTGAGATTTCTTCGATTCCAGAAATAATTTCAAATCTTTTCCATCAATTCAAATAATATCTGAGATTTCTTCGATTCCAGAAATCAAAATTTTTTTCTGGCAAAGAATCTGATGATTCTTCGTATCTTTTCTATCAAATCAATCATAATTTGAGATTTCTCCGATTCCAGAAATCAATATTATTTTTGCGAAGAATTTGATGATGATTCGTATCATTTCTGCCAAACCAAATTCAATTTGAGATTTCTTCGATTCCAGAAATCAAAAAAAAATTACGAAGAATTTGATAATAATTTCAAATCTTTTCCATCAAACCAAATAAAATCTGAGATTTCTTCGAATCCAGAAATCAATATTTTTTTTCTGGCAAAAAATCTGAGGATTCTTCGTATCTTTTCTATCAAACCAATCATAATTTGAGATTTCTCCGATTCCAGAAATCAATATATTTTTTTGCGAAGAATTTGATGATGATTCGTATCATTTCTGCCAAGTCAAATTCAATTTGAGATTTCTTCGATTCCAGAAATGAAAAAAATCACGAAAAATCTGATGATAATTTCAAATCTTTTCCATCAAATCAAATAAAATCTGAGATTTCTTCGAATCCAGAAATCAAAATTTTTTTCTAGCAAAGAATCTGATGATTCTTCATATCTTTTCTATCAAATCAATCATAATTTGAGATTTCTCCGCTTCCAGAAATCAATATATGATATTGCGAAGAATTTGATGATGATTCGTATCATTTCTATCAAACCAGATTTTAGAGATTCTTCGATTCCAGAACCCCAAAAAAATACGAAGAATTTGATGATAATTTCAAATCTTTTCCATCCAGTCAAATAAAATCTGAGGTTTCTTCGATTCCAGAAATCGAAATTTTTTTTCTGGCAAAAAATCTGATGATTCTTCGTATCTTTTCTATCAAACCAATCAGAATTTGAGATTTCTCCGATTCCAGAAATCAATATATGATTTTGCGAAGAATTTGATGATGATTCGTATCATTTCTGCTAAACCAAATTCAATTTGAGATTCTTCGATTCCAGAAATCAAAAAGAACTCGAAGAATCTGATGATAATTTCAAATCTTTTCCATCAAACCAAATAAAATCTGAGATTTCTTCGATTCCAGAAATCAATATTTTTTTTCTGGCAAAGAATCTGATGATTCTTCGTATCTTTTCTATCAAATCAATCATAATTTGAGATATATTCGATGCCAGAAATCAATATTATTTTGCGAAGGATTTGATGGCGATTCGTATCATTTCTGCCAAGCGAAATATTATTTGAGATATCTTCGAATATCCTTTGATGGATATTTCTTGTCGGATCTCGTTTGCGAGACCTCATTCGAAGATTTTTAATTTGATATCTGAAGGGATAAGATTTCCTTGGTATTTCATATGATAAATGTCACGATCCCATATCTTGGGATATAATATATTGGCGAAGAATCTAATAATATGTCGTATCTTTTCTGCCAAATCAAATATCATTTGAGATTATTTCGATTCTAGAAATGAAAAATTTTTCGATAAAGAATCTGATGATAATTCATATCATTTCTGTCGAATCAAATATCATTTGAGATTTCTTCGATTCCAGAAATCAATATATCATTTTGCCGAAGAATTAGATGATGATTCGTATCATTTCTGCCAAATCAAATATAATTCGAAATTTCTTCGATTCCAGAAATTGAAAGTAATTGACGAAGAATGGGATGATATTTCGTATCTTTTCTGCCAAATCAAATTTCATTTGAAATTTCTTCGGATCCAGAATTGTTTATGCAGAATTTGACGATGGTTCATACCATTTCTATCAAATCAAATATCATTTGGGATTATAGCGATTCTAGATATCAAAAAATCATTGGCGGAGAATTTGAGAATGGCTCGTATCATTGTTGCCAAATAAATATATCTCGATATGAGGAATTAAGAATATCATAATCTTATCTTCTATCTTCTTCCTTTTCTAGATCCATGATATATTTCTTAATTCTCCCTCTGAGATTGAATATCTTTCGTTCGTTCATTTTTCTCTTCAATTCTTCTAATCTTCTCCTCTTATCGTCTTCTTCATTTCTTCTCTTCTCCTCTTCTATGTTTCTATTTTTCTATTTTCTCTTCTTCTGTTCTTCTGCTCTCCTACTCTTCTGGTCTTCTTCTCTTCTTCCTCGTTTCTTCGTTTCTTCGTTTCATCGTTTCTTCGTTTCTTCGTTTCTTCGCTTCTTCGCTTCTTCGCTTCTTCGCTTCTTGGCTTCTTGACTTCTTGGCTTCTTGGCTTCTTGGCTTCTTGGCTTCTTGGCTTCTTGGCTTCTTGGCTTCTTGGCTTCTTTGCTTCTTGGCTTCTTGGCTTCTTGGCTTCTTGGCTTCTTGGCTTCTTGGCTTCTTCTCTTCTTCTCTTCTTCTCTTCTTCTCTTCTTCTCTTCTTCTCTTCTTCTCTTCTTCTCTTCTTCTCTTCTTCTCTTCTTCTCTTCTTCTCTTTCTCCTCTTCTCTCTTCTCCTCTTCTCCTCTTCTCCTCTTCTCTCTCTTCTCCTCTTCTTCTCTTCTTCTCTTCTTCTCTTCTTCTCTCTTCTTCTCTTCTTCTCTTCTTCTCTTCTTCTCTTCTTCTCTTCTTCTCTTCTTCTCTTCTTCTCTTCTTCTCTTCTTCTCTTCTTCTCTTCTTCTCTTCTTCTTTTCTTCTCTTCTTCTCTTCTTCTCTTCTTCTCTTCTTCTCTTCTTCTCTTCTTCTCTTCTTCTCTTCTTCTCTTCTTCTCTTCTTCTCTTCTTCTCTTCTTCTCTTCTTCTCTTCTTCTCTTCTTCTCTTCTTCTCTTCTTCTCGTCTTCTCTTCTTCTCTTCTTCTCTTCTTCTCTTCTTCTCTTCTTCTCTTCTTCTCTTCTTCTCTTCTTCTCTTCTTCTCTTCTTCTCTTCTTCTCTTCTTCGCTTCTTCTCTTCTTCTCTTCTTCTCTTCTTCTCTTCTTCTCTTCTTCTCTTCTTCTCTTCTTCTCTTCTTCTCTTCTTCTCTTCTTCTCTTCTTCTCTTCTTCTCTTCTTCTCTTCTTCTCTTCTTCTCTTCTTCTCTTCTTCTCTTCTTATCTTCTTCTCTTCTTCTCTTCTTCTCTTCTTCTCTTCTTCTCTTCTTCTCTTCTTCTCTTCTTCTCTTCTTCTCTTCTTCTCTTCTTCTCTTCTTCTCTTCTTCTCTTCTTCTCTTCTTCTCTTCTTCTCTTCTTCTCTTCTTCTCTTCTTCTCTTCTCCTCTTCTCCTCTTCTCCTCTTCTCCTCTTCTCCTCTTCTCCTCTTCTCCTCTTCTCCTCTTCTCCTCTTCTCCTCTTCTCCTCTTCTCCTCTTCTTCTCTTCTTCTCTTCTTCTCTTCTTCTCTTCTTCTCTTCTTCTCTTCTTCTCTTCTTCTCTTCTTCTCTTCTTCTCTTCTTCTCGTCTTCTCTTCTTCTCTTCTTCTCGTCTTCTCTTCTTCTCTTCTTCTCTTCTTCTCTTCTTCTCTTCGTCTCTTCTTCTCTTTTTCTCTTCTTCTCTTCTTCTCTTCTGCTCGTCTTCTCTTCTTCTCTTCTGCTCGTCTTCTCTTCTTCTCTTCTGCTCGTCTTCTCTTCTCTTCTCTTCTCTTCTTCTTCTCTTCTCTTCTCTTCTCTTCTCTTCTCTTCTCTTCTCTTCTCTTCTCTTCTCTTCTCTTCTCTTCTCTTCTCTTCTCTTCTCTTCTCTTCTCTTCTCTTCTCTTCTCTTCTCTTCTCTTCTCTTCTCTTCTTCTCTTCTTCTCTTCTTCTCTTCTTCTCTTCTTCTCTTCTTCTCTTCTTCTCTTCTTCTCTTCTTCTCTCTTCTTCTCTTCTTCTCTTTTTCTCTTCTTCTCTAAACCTTAAATGAGGGGATTCCCAGCATCGACCCGAAAATGGTCGATTCCCAATGAGATGTCGAAGAGAAATCATATGGCGGAAATGACCCCTTCATTTTCGGATTTCAGGCCTAATACAAAAGACACGAAAAAAAACCAAAAAAACCCTCAAAAAATACAAAAACTATACAAATACTCAGAAAATATTCAAAAACTCTAAAAAAAACTCAAAAAGCGGCAAACTCTGAGAAATTCAAAGAAATTCAAAAAAACTCATTTTATAAAAATGGGGTGTCCGCAAAGCTCTTTCAGAAGACTAGTTTGGACACCCCTAGTTTTTTATGATTGGTGAACGTCACCAAAACCGACCCCTGCAACCAATACAAGCTCAATAAACCCTAAACCCTAAACCCTAAACCCTAAACCCTAAACCCTAAACCCTAAACCCTAAACCCTAAACCCTAAACCCTAAACCCTAAACCCTAAACCCTAAACCCTAAACCCTAAACCCTAAACCCCTAAACCCTAAACCCTAAACCCTAAACCCTAAACCCTAAACCCTAAACTCTTCTTAATTGACTTGCTAACCCACACGCCCGCCCAAGTGGGAGGACAGAGCCGGAGGGGCGCGAGAACGGACTGCGGCGCGTACGACGGCGGCACGTACGGCGGCGCGGGAAGCGGAAGGATTTCGGTTGAATTGTAGTGCAAAGAGCGCGTACGACGCCGGGTACGGCGGCACGTATACTGCGTCGCAGAAGGGTAAGGGAATTTCGTTGAAGTGCAATGCACATGCACAGTACTGGGAGGACAGAGCCGGAGGGGCGCGAGAGCAGACTGCGGCGCGTACTGCGGCGCGGGACGGTGAAGGATATTTGTGTTGAAGTGTAATACAAAAGTAGTACTGGGAGGTTGGGAGGACAGAGCCGGAGGGGCGCGAGAGCGGACTGCGCGCTTACTGCATGCAGTGCGTTTTGGGGCGCGAGAGCCGACTGCGGCGCGTATTGCGGAGGTACTGCGGCGCGGAATTGTAGTACAAAAGTACTGTGGCGCGAGAGTGTGGATATATATATATATATGTACATATATATAATATAAATATAATATATATACATATATATATATATACCATATATGCATATATGTATACCATATATGCATATATGTATAAACCTATATGTCTGTATATCGTTTATTTAATTATTTATTTAATTCTTTATTTATGTATTTGTTGTTCATTTCTTTGGGTTCATTCGCAAGGTAACAAGAAGATACGAACTGTGGGGAAACCAATGATTGACGAAGTGAAACGATAAATGCACTCACAAAATCCCCCATTATTAGTATTATTATAGCGGCGGGCAAATGCAATAATAAGAAGAACGCCCGCATTTACGATATTCTAAATGTAAGAACGCAATAATTTTTTTTGTTTTGTAGGGGTTTTTGGGCCTTTAAGGATTTCTCTTTTTATATGAACGTAAAGGCCCCCATATAAATATTTAGTAAATTAAAAAGGGCCGTTCCTGCATTCGTGCACTAATTCGTGCTTGCAGTACAATTAGTGCTCTCATTCACTCACTTTCTCTTTTTGAAAATCTAAGAATAAAATCCTAGCTCCAGAAGATTAGAATTATGATGTGAGGAAACCATGTGATGAGACTGCTATTTCCATGGGCTTTTCTCTGCGTTCGTTTATACACCGAGAATGTATATATTTGGTTTTTGAGACAACCGGGTACAACCAAAGCCAACACGCAGTCTCAGTCTATACGCTTCTGACAGACACGCCATAGCATGAGGTTTTTCGCCCTCAACTAATCAACTACCCTGCGTCGCCTTCTTCTTTTGTAATATACTCATTTATAGAATGCGCATACGGAATGGATGTTAAAGCAGGGGTTTCATTGCGGCATTGTTTTCATTCGGATTGTTTCTGTGTTCCTGGCTTGACCTTGTTCTTAAAATATTTTTTCAATTTTCTTTTCAATTTTCATTTTTTTAATGATTTTTTTAATTTCGAATTGTTACAATTTTTTATAAATTGTCACAAGTTTTCATTCATTTTGCTTATTTTGCTTGACTTTTTATTCATTTTTACTTTATGAAAAATGATTCAAAATAATCAACAGTAACCTATGAAAGACCAAAAATAGACGAAGACTTGAGCGGTCAAGATTAATTAAAATTAGTTCAGTAAAATTCATTAAAATTCATTGACAGTCATTGGAAATTAATTAAAGTTGACTAAATTAAGATTGACTAAAATAAATTAAAACAAAATAAATTGAAACTAACCAAAATCAATTCAAAATAAACAAACATAAATAAAAATTAACTAAAATAAATTAAAAAGCAATTAAAATTAA
>CAJNDS010001597.1:0-13416 GCA_905221605.1 Symbiodinium natans | reverse complement strand
TTTCTTTCAATGGGCAGTAAAATTGGCTGCAAAAGATCCTATTTGTTAACGTGTCACTTAATTCGGAAATCAGTTGTATAAGCATGATCATAGATCCTCTTTCCGAGAGAAAGCTGTTTCGAGTTTTCAGCATTCTCAAAGATCAGACCGGTCTGGATACTTTTGATGCCAAAGCCCACCATAAGAACAATGATGTTGAGAAAGTTCTGAAATCTCGAACATTTGTTCCAAAAAAAAAACCCAGGTTTGGGTTTTGCCCAAGTGTAAATGTGGGGTTCCATGTGCATGAAAAGAAAAAACTTGCTTTTAAGAATTTTCCAGCAACTTAGCTAGCCAAAGAAGAAAGCCAAAAAGGCTTCTTCTCTTCTCTCGCAAGGAAAAGACAAAAGGCCTGCTTTGCAGCAAGGGCCCGATTTGTACCTTGAGCCAAAATGGCTACGGTGCCTCTGCACTGACCACCTAGTAATACTCTCTTGCCGGCCACAGCAGTCGGCTGCAGGTTCACTTCTGTTTTTTGGAGCTTGCTTCCGATTGCAAGCTCCTCTATGCTGGCTTTTTTTTCGGTGGAGGTGTTAGCAACTGCTCCCTCCCTGAGGTGATGCAGAGTGTATAAGAGGTACTCTTTGCACCTTTGGCCTTGAGTTGTCTGACTCCCTGAGCTCACACTGTAAGGCTACTCACCTCCAGCAACTGGTTCAGTTGCAAGGTTTTTTTCTCGGGTTTGTTGTGGAGATATCTTATTTGGCAACTTCGAGCGAAATCGGATTCCCTTCGGGGATCATCCGATAAAATTGGAACGATACAGAGAAGATTAGCATGGCCCCTGCGCAAGGATGACACGCACAAATCGAGAAGTGTACCAAGGTTTTTTTAGATCTCTTGATTAGATTTTTGAACTCTTCTTATGCCAAAGATGAAGTCCATGTTCGAATATATGTTGCCGAAACATATTAAAGCAAATTGTTGAAAACAGCAATCTAGGATCAACAGCACGCGGACAGCAATCCCTTGTTTTTCTCTGCCTTCGCAACGCGAAAAGGGGAATGGTACACATGACATCGCGTGGCATGGAGCCACTCCCACATTTCAAACACAAGAGGTGGCATAGAGCCACCAGCCTTCTTTCCCCGGGTGGGAGGGTGGGGAACAAAAATTTTCGCCAGCTTGCTGCGAGCAAGAACCTTGACCCATTCAACATGCAATTCACATGTAAAAATTCATGCAACAAATCTCATGAGAGTGCATGCACGGGTCAGACGAAAATTCCCAGCAGAACAACATGTAGAACATGGACACAAAAATTCTCATCAAAGAATTTTTGAGTTCATCTGGCATAAAACGCTGTCACACAAGTGTGAAAGCTTGCTTATGCCAAAGATGAAGTCCATGTTCGAATATATGTTGCCGAAACATATTAAAGCAAATTGTTGAAAACAGCAATCTAGAATCAACAGCACGCGGACAGCAATCCCTTGTTTTTCTCTGCCTTCGCAACGCGAAAAGGGGAATGGTACACATGACATCGCGTGGCATGGAGCCACTCCCACATTTCAAACACAAGAGGTGGCATAGAGCCACCAGCCTTCTTTCCCCTTTTCACTCCATCCTTTCGAGGATTGTGCCAGTGAGGAAACAACGCGGTGTCTCCTCGACAAAAGGTTTGAAACACGACATATCATGCCAACGGCCTCTGGACGGGGGGTCAGCTGGATTTGAGTGGCTGGGAACTCGATGGAACCAGGACATGCAAGGCCTCGCTTCATCTGCAACTTCAAAGGCCATAAGAAGTTGCCTCCAGGATGAGTCGGATGACGTCCCGGTCATGCATGCGCCCTGCACGCCTGAATGGTCGATAAAGTAGACAACCCTACGATTTGACAGGTCATTACTCCACAGCACTCGAGCGAGGACCACGGCATACAGCTCGGTCTGCCCTATGATGTGTTTCCTTCCCTCTGCCCACACCTGCACAACTGAATCTGGCACTCGGCAGCCAAAGACCTTCATCGTTGGGCGGGAGCCCGGAACGATTAGCAAGCCCCCCACACCGCACTCGAACTTATCTCCCTTGGGTTCGCATGCACCATCGGTGAAGACAAGCACGGGCGAAAGATCGCCCGCTGTGGAAATGCTTCGGGGCGGTCCGGAGCGCATGCGGCGCAAGAGAAGAGCAAAGGCTTCAAGATGATGGGGCATTAAGGGCACACTCACAGCATTCGCAGCCTCAAGCTTGCGAAGGTCAGCCAGCGCCAGACGGCCGGATCTTCCCAAGAGCTGTGATTCGGCAAACTGGAGCCTGCCAAAAAGGGCAGGAAGCTCGGCCACCCTCACTCTCCCTTGATGCATGACCATCTCGAGTGACTCAGCTATGGCGCTGGCACGGTCTGGCTTATTGGCTACCCGGACAGCCTGATACCCTTGATCGGAAGTATCAAGGGTGACACCCAGCAGCTCGGTTTGCGTAGAAAAGCTACACTCCTTGTCCACCGAAGTCTCAAAACCCAAAAGAGTGAAGACTGCATGGGCACAGCCATCAGTGGCTTCTGCAAGACACTTAGGCGCAGTGCAAGGGTAGTCGTCGTAGTAGCAGGAGGCAAGCACGTCGACCTCAAGGAGGATGCGCCTAAGCAGCAAAGAGACCCGGTTGAACTGCAGAACCGAAGCCGCAGACCCGAAAGGTAGGGTCCGGCATACAAAGGCTCTGGGCTCACGGGTCCCAGGTTCCCGCAGCATGATGACAGCCTTCCTTTGCTCTTCTGGGTGCAGCGGCAGCTGCTTGTAAGCAGACCTCAAGTCGTAGGTCTTCGTGAGGGGCCTGATGTTATCACCCTGCTCCCACATGGCATGCACTTTCCCATTCAGGCAAGTGCCATCTGAAAGAGTCAAAGAAACATCTCCTCGGGATGAGGCGTAGCGAAAGATCGTTGAGCAGACCCACACAATCTCGTCGAGGGCCCTCAAGGCAACCTTCTCGAAAGCTCCAAATGTCGAGTTGACATTGTTCTCGCTGAGATCGTCGATAGGTCGCCACTTCTTTTGCCATACCGCGAATCTTCTGCAAGGGCACCATTTGTCACCGAAACGCTGCCTGACCTCCTCCAAGGAGAGAGGCCCGTGAAGCCATGCCTTCGAGTTCGGGTCGGCCTCGTCCAGAGTCAGCTCCCACAGGGGTTGCTCGAAGTCAGCGATGGCCTGCTTTCGAATCTTCTCCACCAAGGAATTCTGGAGAGCGGGCGCTCGGGTCCAGAACTCCTGCTCATCAAGCTCTGCAGGGCGCACGTCAGGCTCAAAGACTCCTGTCGCAGGAAGATAGCCGGTTATGCGAAAACCATCCGCAAGGTCCCGATAGATGGCCTCATCTGGCCAACCCAAAGACCGTCCAATTTTCTCGAGTAGGGCCAGCCTCTTTCCTCTGAGGACGGCTGCGACATCCTTGTGCATCGAGGCAAAAAGTTTTGCATTTTCCGACTCAAGCTCTTTAGCCCAAGCTCGCCACTGCCGAAGCTTGAGCAACCTAGAACGGAGGACTGCTACAGGCCCACCCGTCAAAGTCTTAAAGAGTACACGCAGAAGGTCATCAGGCACGGCCCGAGCCAGGTCAAAAGGATGCTGCAGGGAAAGAGCATGATGCACATACTGCAACGGCTCACGGTACACACCAAAGGTAACGTACGACGGCCCTGGGAAGTCAGGAAGAGCGACTCCCCCCCTTTCAAGTGACTGTCGCAGGAAACGGCTGCCGGCCGGCACACCCAGCCAAGGATCTGTCAGGCAACGCTTAGCATTGAGCGGCGGCGGCATCTCAGAAAAGACAGTGACAGTGTAGCTGTACTCGGGTATGAGCGGCGGAAAGCGGCGCCCGCGTGGCTGCACGTGGTTGGCTGCACGCGCGGAAGCATGGGCAGAAAGGGCATCGGGATCAGGGCCCAACCCAGACGCTGAAGCGGAGGCCGCAACCGCCGCCACGAACCGCTGGCAGAAAAGGAGCGGGTAGGCCGCCTCACGGGCGGTGGCAAACTCGCCGTTTTGGACTTGCCAGGGCTGATGCTCCGCACAGCCGGGGCATGGCCCACTAAGGACCCCAAACCTGGCACGTTGGTGAGAAGGCCCGTAGCCTTGCGCCTGTTGGAGCCATGCCTGCAAAGGTCAAAAGCAACGAAAGTGCAGCGCTGCATCAAAGAGGCAAAAGGCGGCAACATCCAAAGCCATGAATGCAGAGGGTTCTCCACTGAGACGCCGATCTGAGGAAAAGAAGCCAGAACAAATTCGAAGAAAGCAGCAGCGCCCTCGTAGATTGCATTGGCACTTTGGACACGAGCGTGATCAGTAGGTGAGAGCCCTGGAAGACCCCAGACATGATGGAGGTCGCGCAGAGGGGGGGGCCCAGGTGACAAGTCGCGGGCGCGGCTGCATGTGCCGCACGGCACGGCAATATGCACATGAGCCACGGCTTGGGATGACAAGACGCCACGAAGGAACTCCCAGGAGGAGGGGCTGCGGAGATCCAGCTGCAGAACATGCACATGCGGCTTAAAGCGATTGCCATGATGGTCAACAGCCAACGTCCGAAAACCAGCCTCCGCGGCCTGCTGTGACAGCAGGGCAGTACCGGCGCAAAGCTCGATGAACAAAGGCGGCGTGCCGACGGGAGTTGGGGAGACTAGGGGACCCGGCAAACCAGGGGGAGGCGACCTAGTCCTAGAACCCGAACCGGCCACAACAGCGGAAGTGGGAGCAGGAGAGCGCGAGCGTCGCGCAGGCTCAGGTGCATCAGCGGTCTGGGGGAGCGGAGGGAGGGGGAAACCTAAGGCAACGAGTTTGGCACGATCGTCCGGCAGGAGCCGGTGGCAGGAGGCAGGAGTGAAACCCACCAAGACAAGCCTGCGCCCCGTCCAGGGCAGGACTTTATGCCACAGGCGATAGGCGTCGAAGGTAACGGCACCATGCTCCCAGGACAAAGGGCCACCTTGGACGGTGTGGCCAGCACAAGGGAGGCTTTCACTACCACAACCCTCGACCCAAAGCAGACCACCTTGGAAGACGGTCAAAGGCGCAACGGTGTTAGGCACAGGATGGTTACGCACATCCTTATGGAATGGAGCGTCGTCAGCATCCAGGAGAACAATGGCTGAGAAAATGGAATCTGGGCACAGCAGGCGCAGCCAGGCAGTCAAGGCAAAAACACAGAAAGGGAAAACCAGGGTATTCTTACGAAACCCAACCAGTGCACCCTGACCATAAGCCCCGGCAGCGAAAGCACGACCAGTCTCGGCCCGCGGCGAAGGCTCGAAGGGGAGCAAGTCCACCATCTCGACGATTTTTGAGCGGACCAGGGTGCGCTCTTGAAGCATGGAAAAAGCCAAAATTTCTGCAGGATGCACCGGTGCGGGGTATGCGTGCATCAAGGCCTCGAAACCAGACAAAATGCAATCTGTACATGACAAGGTCTCAGGCAAATTGAGGGCAGTCGGGGAGTGGCGGGACATGGAATCAGCGCCGGCATCGCAAACGCTGTCGGGAGTCTTTGCAGGAACAGGGGGCTCCCGTACAGGATCAGGCGACACAGGCTGCCCCGCCCCGGACTGTCAGGCCTCGGCACCCATGGCCGCCGGCTTGTTGGGGCAGTCCAGGGCAGGATGTGTACGTCCGCAGCGACTGACAGCGCAGATATGAAGGCCTTTCCGGCAACGGCCTCGGGTGACCGTTTCACGGCACTTCTTGAGGTTATAATCGAAACATATGGGCTCGTTGTTATTGGTGCAGGAACGGCAGCCCTGGAGCCCGAAGGGCATTCGAACGCCCTTGCCAGCGCCCTTGCGACCTCCCTTCTGGCTTCTCCCACGACCTCGGCCTCTTGGGTAAGGGCCGCCACGATCAGCACTCTCGTTGGGGGGAGACGGCCCACTCTGGGCCTTGGGAAGGGGCTGCAACAGGTGAAGGACTTCCGAAGCTTGGGTGCACTCAACAAAGATCAGGTCAAGCGGCCGCTTGCCTGTGGCATTCAGTTGGATACCGGTCCTTGTTCGGTCCGCAAGGAGCATGAAAAGGCGGCGATCAGCAGCCTGCAGCTGCTGGAAAGTGGGTTGCAAGTGGCCCGCGAGCACAGGGTCCAAACGGGCACTTTGCAGGCGCTCGCTCCAGCGCGCATGCAGGTTATAGTCGAGGAGGTTTGCCATCTCAAAGGCCACCGCTCTGCGAGTCATGGCAAGAAGGAGTAGAAGCTCAGTCGAAGTATCGGCTATTGCCGGGGAGGACTTTTCGGTCCGCAACATGCCGGCCGCATCAACAGAAAGGACTTTCTCCCGCTTGGCGCTCAGCGTCTGCTCCTGCTCCTTACTCGTCAGGCGGTCCCACTCCACATATAGAAGCTTGTTGTTCTCATACATTGAAACACACAGATCAAGCAATGAATCAGACGGTTCAGTGCGGTTTCTAATGTCAAGACCTGGAAGTCGCTTCACAATGGCGGAATGCCTCTCAGCCCTTTCCGGGACCGAGAGCTTTCGAGGTGCACTCTCCTCCGTTTGGCTCACCAAACCTTTCATCTCATGAGTCGTAACTGAGAAAGACTCGTGAAAGAGCCGCCGGAAAGAGGCCTTTTGCCCCAAGGTCGGCTCTTTTCCCAACGCAGTTGACAGGGCTAAGATGAGACTGCCATCGTCACCAGCGCCTGGGGTATAGGCACTGCAAAAAGCGACCTTCGCCAAGGTTGTGAGGCCGGCAGCGACAAGACTCTCCGTCTCGGCTTCATCAAGTCCACATGCTGCGCATCGGGCTCGGAACACTGGAGTGGATTCCGAATAGGCCGCCATGGTGCACACAACCGCACCTTCTTGAACCTTAAACGGCTCCACCTCAAGGCAGCAGTAAGCTTTCCCAGACATGTCTGCGGAACAGCAACGAGAACTGCACTCCAAGCCTCAAGAGGGCAGCTGAGAGCTGCACACTCACCTCTGAGCCCGCGTAGGGGTCGCGCACGTTTTCAGCTGAGAGCTGTCGCCCACTAAGAGTGAGCGTCACATTGCACACAGCAAAAAGATATGAAACTGTCGCTGGCATAACAGCATTAAAAGTAAGAGAAGAGAACTCATCATGGCATAACAGGCGGTGCATGTACCAGCTGAGAGCTGGGCGTTAAGCAAGTGCATGTCAGCTCAGAGCTTGGCATAAATCCATGTAAGCAAGTAGCGCCACCAAGAGTGGGCTTTCAGGGGCATGGAGCACGTGCATGTCAGCTTAGAGCTGCCAAACCACCACTAAGAGTGGCGGTAAACCAACATATAGCACGATCGAGTGCATGTCAGCTCCGAGCTGGGCGTAAAGCACGTGCACAGCGGCTTAGAGCCTCCAGATTGCGCCACTAAGAGTGGGCTTTCAAGGACATTGAGCACGTGCATGTCAGCTTAGAGCTGCAACTCCACCGCGAAGAATGGCAGAGAATGGGCATAAAACACGTGCATGTCAGCTCAGAGCTGGCTTCGCCCCCCCCCCACTAAGAGTGGGATATAAAACTGATGTAATAAGCCCACAGGTCGAACTTCATTTGTACGACGCGCCGCGATCCATTCACATCTCTCTAGGCACAGCCGCTAGCGCACAAAACGTCTGAAACACTGTTTACACCTGGGGTGAAGCACTACAGGCCTTCCCTCGCAACTCTCATACGTTGCGTTGATCGGCCTTCCACAAATCAAAATTTCGCCGCCCTCCTCAGCGGCGACGTGGATGACCCTCGACACCAAGTTGCGTACATAAACCCCACTCACAGGCAGCAGCGACTCGTCGACTCTCCCGGTCCAGCGTCCCACGAGCTGGTTGGCACAATCTTCATCTAACCTGCGATCAGGGGTCTCGTCATCCTCGCTGCCCTCCGAAGACGACACAGCTCCGTCCTCTCCACAGTCATCTTCATCCTCGGGAAAAGGCTGTTCTTCGCCATCAGCCACCCTGAACTTGCGACCTCTCGGGGCATCAGGATCAAAATCGCCCTTCCGGACCCACAGGAGCATCCTCGACATCTCCCGGAGAGGTTGAGCCTGCGCGTCGGCCTCATACAAGATCTCGGTTCCTACACCTGCAGCTCTGGACACATGATAGCCCAAAATGCAACGGATATCTCTCGCAAGCCCAAACTGCGACGACCAAGCAAGAAGTGTGCGTTTGCAGGAATGCGTCCCATAACTGCCGTAGGAATCGCTGCCAAAATCGAGCAATGACTTCAGCCACACATTCGCCATATCACACGGCAAAGGCACCTTAGCCCAAGTCCCGTCTGACCTGGCCAGCGGAAGAAGCGGGCACTCTTGATCTGGGCCTAGACCTTCGGACTCCAAAAGCTCAAACCAAGTCACTCCCCATGGACGTTCGTCATCAAGCATCACAACAGGAGCAGCCATGGGCAGCATGCGAGTCTTGCGCTCAAGTGAGGTCGAACTCTTCGTGCGCGACGCAACAGCAGTGATGTACTTTGCCCCGCGCGGGAGCCTGAGCTCGGTCACCCTCTGGGCGTCCGAGAAGCGGCCCCTGCTGCCTATCATAAAGAGGAAGAAACCTGCAGCCACTCTGTCCGCCGTCGAGCGGCGTAACTGACCTGAAAGTATCGCCTCCAGCTTCCTGACTTGTGCGCAAGTGAAGGGGAGTCTTTGCTTCAATGGCCTCTTGAGTTGATAGGTCCTCGCAGAAAGGCCCGTGATTCGATGCGAACAAAGGACCTCATCGGCCGAAGGCATCCCCAGAACGAACTTCGCAAATGCGACGGAGGAAAGGAAACTGCGAAATGCAGTTGGAGCAGCCGTGGCGCGGTTTGTGTCCATGTACAGGTAAACGGCAGCTGCCTCGACCAAAGGGAACGGTAGCATATTCCTTCCCCGCGTCCATACCACAAACCGCAAGAGGTGTGAGGCCCTATTATTCACAGTGGCTGTCGCCTTTGCTGAAAGAGCATCTGCGACGCTATCGGAAAGCGTACCAACACAGTGACCTGCGACCTTGCCTTGATACCAGTTGCGAGCGACACCAAAAGACATGGGATCACACGCAACAACGGAAATCCACTTGCTCACTGCAAGATGCCGCTCCTCGTTCTGCAATTGCAGCCAAGTTTTAGTTTCCAGCTTAGTCTTTACAAATTTGTAAGGGACATTCTGAACAAAACACGGCCGTTTAAGCTTCTGCCGAACCGGGGGAGTATCGGCTGGCACGCTTGATGGAGTGGGACTCGCAAAAGTCGGCAACACTGTTGCCAAGGGCTTCAAGGGCTTGGGCGTGGGATCATAGGCCAAAAGACCCACATCCCAGGGCATTTTCCACAGCGAACGACCCGAAGCCGTGCAAGACAGGACATGCAAAGCTTGCCGGGTGTCCTGGCTCAAGCTCTCGTGACCTGACAAGGCATGAGACGGGGCAGGAACAGGCTGATCGTCACTCCCCACTTCACTATCGTCAGAAACTGGCATCACAGACGCACAGGCAGGGCGTGCAAAAGGCCGCGCAACAGAAAGCTCAAGTGTTGAACCAAGGCCTGCAGAAACTGGCTGATAGCAGCAAGGCGGGTGGAGTCCTGTTCAAGCTGATCAGCGTTATCCTGCACACGGGACTGCAAGGCGATCACGCGATCCTCAAGGCTGACCAAACGGTGTTGAACACTGCGCAAATGACGCCCGAGCAGGGCCACGTCACGGCTCAAGGATGCAAGGCGAACCTCAACAGGCACAGCCTGGGCAGCTGCGGCAGGAGGCTCAGGGGCCTCGAGATCCATCTGCCGGCCCCGCGGGCCGGCGTGCACGAGCCCTAGCGGCAAGCTCGGTTTACGGGGGGACTGAGACCTCTAGCACAGCACTAGTACGGCCCCAAACCCGAACAAAAATTTTCGCCAGCTTGCTGCGAGCAAGAACCTTGACCCATTCAACATGCAATTCACATGTAAAAAATCATGCAACAAATCTCATGAGAGTGCATGCACGGGTCAGACGAAAATTCCCAGCAGAACAACATGTAGAACATGGACACAAAAATTCTCATCAAAGAATTTTTGAGTTCATCTGGCATAAAACGCTGTCACACAAGTGTGAAAGCTTGCTTGAGCAGGAACCTACTATCAGTCGAAGGCCCAGCTAGCTTGCTGTACCCCATGCTCAAAAAAAGTTCATTGGCAGGTAAGTGACTAGCAGCTCCTGTGTAAACTTACCTGGCTAGTGTTGGGCGGAGATCCAGCAGCTCGCTCTCATAGGGTCGAGCAGTTCACTGCACTCTGAGGCCTGTAACGCCTTAGGAGTCTCCGATGGAGTCATCCATAGCAGAATTTCTTGAGAGGCAACTAGCTTGTGAGCTGTTGCCAACAGCAAGGGGAATTTGATGCTGCTGTGCTGCTCCTCAACTTGGTGGGGGCCAAAAGCTGCTCGCTCGTGTTCCTGAGTTTTTTTTTGCTTAGCGAGCTTGCACCAAAGTTAGTAGATTTGGGAAGCAGGCCTTCGCATGTTGAGTTGGGAGTGTACAGAATTTGCTTATTTTTTTTCGGAAGCAGCAGTGGCCATGTGGCTCAAAGGTTAGGATAGAACTTTAGAAGTCCAGCGATAAAACCTTGAAGTCTGTTAATGACTGTAGAGTCGCTGACGGCCATATCTCACCGAATGCACCGGATCTCTTCTGACCTCCGAAGTTAAGCGGTGGAGAGCCCGCCTAGTACTGGCCTGGGGGACCGGCTGGGAAGCGCTTAGGGTGCTGTCAGCTTTTGCTTGATGTCAAACTTTATGTGGGTGTGCTCACTCTTGCCTCTCCGTGCTGAATTTGGCAGATGTTGAATCAGTTCACAAGTCTTCACTGCACAATTTCATACTGCTTCTAAGCTTCTGCTTTGTGTGGGTGTGCTCTCGCTTACCTCTGTCAAGAACTTGGCAAGTCTAAACCCATCTGCCATGAGCCGGCAGGCTGGCAGTCTCACAGCAGGCAGAGTGGTGCCCCTGGCAGTGAGTGATGGCTGTTGTTTTTGTTGTTGGAGCACGAAGCTCCGCAAAAATTGTGTGAGTCACATTGATGCGTCCCATTCACGGCAACCTTTAGTAAAAGGCGAAAGATTGGTGCGCTATGATGGCTAGCTTTGAAACCATCTGATGCAGAAGAAGACAATCGCAATGACACGTGTGCATGAAGTTTGTCTTGCTAGAGGAGGCAACACCAGCCGAGTAGGGTTTCTTGCAGGGGACAAAAAAGAGAGGAGTGGTGCACATTCATGCCACCAGAGGTCACTGCCATCCATTCAAGCTCACTCTCTCCCATCTGCTTGCAGTGTTGAGTTTTGCCTGCTCTGTTGCCAGCCTGAGCCTTCCCTCAATCCTTGCCTGCCAGGTTGGCACAGACTACTCTATGCCAACCTTGCAGTCTGCAAGCTAAAGGGAGGTGAGCTCTCCACATGAAGGGCAGGACTTGGAGACAGTAGTTGCCCTCCTCCACCCAAGCTCCAGAGGTGACAGGATGATAGAATCCAAGCGAAAGAATTGAAAACCACTGCTGTCAGGACCAGCAACTTCTTCCTGGCTGAGGATGGTTTTGCCGAGGCAACGGAGCTTTGCAAGAAGCTTTGGCTTCATCCGTCCTGCATTCTCGCTTTTTTGTCCTGCTCCAAACATTTTGCTACAATGGTTAGTGTTGGATGTCGAGCAACACATACGAGGTTCTGATCTTAAGTATCCTTGCGGAAGGGGCAATAGCGCTATCAGTGACGCTTAGCGGAGGTGCGCTGTTTGCTAGTTGAAAACTACTCCAATTCCCGTCAAGTTTGATCGTCAAGGTCATTCTTGCAATTTTTATGTGGGCTTCGGCCAACAGAAAGTGCTCAATGTCAGTGTGTGACTGTGTGTCACAAAACCCACATCGGTCTTTGTGACACAGGTCACGTTTCAGCTGGGCTGACCGCGACCATGATGCATCCCAAAACCCTGTTTCCAGAGCATAGCTGTGAAGTAACAGAGCATAGCTGCTGGCATAGCTGTGAAAGTAACACTCGGTGCAGTTTAGCATTTTGCTAGGTGGAAATATTCAAGTTCAGGCAGCAGATGAGTCAGACTCTGAACATGCATAGTTACCCCAGTAGGGTGTGCTGCCACTGGCTTGGTGCCATGCCAGCGCAACACGTGAAGGCTTCTGAGCGAGCTCATGAAGACACTTCCACAGAAAAAATTGATGTGACAAGCAAGTCTCCAGTTGGAGACATATCAGTTGTCACACTGATAAGAACAGATACTACACTTGATCATAGCCAAAAGGCCGAGAAGGTATGCTCTGTATGAGGCAGTCAGACTGCCTGCAAGCTTGATGCAAAGAGCCTGTGTGCACTATCTTGAAAACCCATCGACATCCCTGGCAATCCAGCTGGCGAGCGAAGCAAGTGCGACACTGGAGTAAGAAATGTTTTTCGTGTTAGAAGCTGTTTTTGAATTTTTTCCACGTTTTTTGAACTGGTAAAATCTGGAATCTGTTCTGAAAGGCAGGTAAATTAGTTGCCAAGATTCACTTTTTTGTTTTCCTTGTTGATTTTTTAAAATTTTTGTTTTTCATGTTTTTTGTTCATGTTTCAAATTTGAAGACTTCAAAATTATTCCCTGTGCTGGACATGTATTTGGAGAACCGCTCTGCACTTTGCTTAAGAATTAAGAACCTCCTAGAGATCAGATGCTCAGCAATTGTTGAAATTTGCCAACAAGGAAGTGACTGTTTTTTCTGTTTCATCTTTCAAACCTGCAACAGTTTGGTTGGCTGGAAAGAATTCGTTCAATTTTCAAGTTTTGACAATTTTTGAGCAAAAATCAATGGCACTGAAGTGACTTTTCCGAATAAGTGAAGCTTTGAGTGGCTTTGTTGCTTATAAAATCCTTTCTTGTTGTTTAATTCAAGGTGAAAACGAAGACAGGTACATGAAGTTGTTTTAGTAATGTGAGATTTCCTGAAACAATGAGATCTTTCTTTCAATGGGCAGTAAAATTGGCTGCAAAAGATCCTATTTGTTAACGTGTCACTTAATTCGGAGATCAGTTGTATAAGCATGATCATAGATCCTCTTTCCGAGAGAAAGCTGTTTCGAGTTTTCATTCTCAAAGATCAGACCGGTCTGGATACTTTTGATGCCAAAGACCACCATAAGAACAATGATGTTGAGAAAGTTCTGAAATCTCGAACATTTGTTCCAAAAAAAAAACCCAGGTTTGGGTTTTGCCCAAGTGTAAATGTGGGGTTCCATGTGAATGAAAAGAAAAAACTTGCTTTTAAGAATTTTCCAGCAACTTAGCTAGCCAAAGAAGAAAGCCAAAAAGGCTTCTTCTCTTCTCTCGCAAGGAAAAGACAAAAGGCCTGCTTTGCAGCAAGGGCCCGATTTGTACCTTGAGCCAAAATGGCTGCGGTGCCTCTGCACTGACCACCTAGTAA
>CAJNDS010001596.1:0-13460 GCA_905221605.1 Symbiodinium natans | reverse complement strand
GGGGGGGGGGATGTTTTTTTTTTGTCTGAGCCAAGTCAAGTCTGTCAGGATTGCCCAACCCCGCTGAGCGACGGCATTAGCTTTGTGAAGCCTGATCCTCTTGACCGCAAGACAATTCGATGCTATGCAGCCGGAACGACCTGCACTGATGTGTCGTGCATGGGTGGTTTGCCTGATCTTTCTTGCCATTTGCGTAGACAGTCACAGATGAGCGTCTGTGTGTGAGGCTGCTGCGAAACAGTCCTGAACGCTAAGGAAAGGAGGCAAATCTCATGGGAAAGAGTTCCAGGTATCTAGCCATTTGGCTAGGAAGCATACTGCACGGCGAACCAGCAGCTAGATGCAGCTAGCTTCTTTTGTAGAGGGTGGTGCGTTGCCCAGTGCCCATTATGCTGCCCATTGCACCATGGCCCATGGCACTGTGCCATGATCATCGTGACTCAGGACATCGTGCTGCACGAATGTACAACGAGATTTGATCGCCAGATATTCGTGAAGTTCTTGGCGTGCAAGTACGACATTCACTGTTGTCCAGCCAACCTCGGGCCCAACTGCCTGGGCTGGCCGGCAACCCGCAGGAGGACCGCTAATGGTCTGCAGTCTGCCATCCTCGGGTTCGTTGCGCGTTGAGGGTTGTCATTGCAGGCCGTTGCAGCATTGCCACCGCCATAGACGACCCCATGGCCCAAGCCCCATGGCCCCTGGCCCCGTGGTCTGTTGTGCGACTTGCGTGTCAGGAAGTACACTGTGTTGACCAAGACGTCAAGTTGTAGATTGCGATGGGACAAGTTGAATGCCATCAAGCACTTATATCGGAAACCCATCGCGCCGGCCACATGTTTTCAATGTGCGCGACAGGTCTCATGGCTAGACTGTTCTTCGCGCGCTTGTGCTCTAGTACTGCTCTAGTTCTTGTCCCAGTCCTAGTCCTTGTCTCGCAATGTAGTACTCTATGACTCTATGCCTATGCCTATGCCTATATGAGATCGAATCGAGCCGCGCAGTCGTGAGTGTTTCTGAGGCTGATATTCTTGAGATGCACCGCAGCATGGCCTTAAAGCTGGCGATGCCCGCCAATGCTGAGTTCAGCAAGCTTCTCGTGGGCCAACGCCCCATTATCTCAGTCTCTGTTGGATGCAGCTGTAGGCTGTAGGCTGTATTTCCACCGGACCGAGCGATGAGCGATGTTGCGAATTAGGTGCGAAGTCGGTGTGGCTTGGTCAATACCGCAGCCTGCCGGCAATCTCAACTCTGTTGGAAAAGAATCAACCGGTCTACATCAACCTGCTCCAGAACCCGTCCTCTCGACCGATGTTCAGCAGAATGTTGCCATGCCTACTTCGGGCCGGCCTTCTCTGGTGCCTTTTGCCCAGCTCGCCGTCACCGCCGCAAGAAGCATCCGGATCTCAGGCTGCTGGTTGTTCCGCACAAGGCTCCATGGAGAGACCTTTATGTGGAAAGGCCGGTGGGTCAAGTGAGTTTGCGTTTGGGAAGGGGATGATGGGGCTGTCTGATTTCTGAGAGTGTCTGTCGCTGTTTGTCGTCTGTTTTGCCAGGAACATCTGGCCGCCATGGGAATTCCTGTGTACGAGCATCTCTCGTGCAGTCACAGCCCGCACCCGCACATGGGCTGGGTACCAGATAGCCCTGTGCAACAGAAGCGCTTAGCAGGAAACGCGCCTGGGCTGCAAGTGGGTGGTCGGGGTCAGTGTCAGTGTGAGCAGCAGCAGATAGGGAGCGGTACTGAGGCGATGCATGCGTCGGTGGCGGGGGCAGTGTGGCTAGCAATCCTTTCTTGCCTGGAAATGCTGCCCGCCGCATGAGGTGACGGGCCAAATGCTTTTAGCCAGCTGCCAACTTTTGCAGAGCAGCACGCTTGACGCGTGTCCTGGCCTGGCCAGCTCACTGCTCAGGGCTCAATTTTGCTGAACGACCGAACGATGCTTGGCTGTGACGTGACCAGATCTTGCAAAATGAGAGTGCGGGATGATGGGATGTCGCGGGATGTCTGTCATGTTTGAGTGCCAGGCCAGTAGTGCAACTTGCTGCTTCAGCATCAAACCCACGCAGCCCGCAGCGGTTGCTTGTAGGACTCTGGGGCCAGCCTGGAAGGGTAGGTCGGTGCCAGGCTACTGACCGGGGACCGGGGTTGGAATGGCTGAGCGATGTGCAGCGTGCGTAAATGACGCAAGCCTCAAGTCTACGAAGCCGCTGCCTTGCGGCAGCGGGTTCATGTTGGCTTTGTGTGGCAAACACGCAGGAAAGAAACGTCAGTGGTACCAGCAGGCTGCTTTGGCCGGGTTGCTTGAGGAGGTGAAGTCGATTGAGGTGACTGATGATGAAAGCTGGCTTAGCGGTCTGATCATCTACTGCGAGGAGAATGATGGGCGCCCTGGCATAAGGGAGTTGCAGTCGCAGTTTCAGGAAGGGCCTGGTAGCTAGAGCTGGTTCTGGGTTCTCAGGCCGGTCAAGCCGGGGCGCAAAAAGCAAGAAGACAAGCCGAGCTATGACTTTGCTCGCTTTGTGCAGAAGCAGCCACTTGGGCAAACCAGGTAGTCACGAACACGGGTCTTGGGAGTTGGGAGTCTTAGGTTTTCTATGGTGCTTGGCTTGGTGTTGCCTGATTGGCACTGATTAGCATTGGCTGCTAGCCCGGCAACCCCCTCAAAGGTTTGAATCTGAACCACTATCTAGTCCAGGACCAGTGGGTACCGCAACATCAAAGCAACCCGGAAGAAACCCATGGCATATGAAGACTTCATCAAGTACTACACAACCACAGCGCCCAGCTGGTTGAGAGCATTGGCCTGCATTTAAGTGACCCTAATGTGCGTGTGTGCATGGGTGTGCGTCTGTCTGTGGTAGTGAGTCAGTGGGTGACTCAGTGACTCGTCCAAGGACTGAGCCCTAATGCGGCCGACAAAAAATGGAAGGCGGACCTTCTCGACCCGAACATGAAGAAGGAGAAAAAAACTGTCCTTGCCACTGGAGAGAAGGCGCCGCGTTCCCGACACTAGATCGGGGTCAGGGCCCCTTAGCCAAGCAGGGCCCTCACCCTCGGCCCCTCACCGTTACCACTCTCTGTCCTTTTCTTTGTTGGGAGAGGTGTTCGTGCTCTATGTTCCGTTGCCCGAAGAGGAGGAGAATACCACGTTCCAGGCCAGGCTCCTGGCTGACCGCAGCATGTCCGCATGTTCAGAACTCAGAGCTCCCAGGAAGGAACGACGGGCATCGAGCGCGAGGTGATGGCCAAAACCAACCCGGGGATGCAAAAGATCAACCAGCTGGCCACTGAGGTCAATCGCAGGCTGCTGGGTGATGATGCCGTCACCTTTGACTTGGATTTGACAATGGATGATCTGCCTGCCGGGAGCGGCGTGTCAGCCGGGGCGGGCTCGAGATCGCGAGCATCGACGTCGCTCTCTTCAAACAACACGCCGCCAAAGTCAGCTGGTGGCGGTGGCGGTGGGAAAAGGTTCAAATGCTACTGTGCTGCTTATACGAATTTCGGGTTTAGTTTAGGGCAACCGGGCAATGGCAATTGGTAACGGTAACGGTCATGTGCCCAGGTGTGGTCGTTGCATCCTCCAGCCTGCGCGCAAGCACTTTGGGCGCTTTCAATCGGGCCATTGATCAAGTGGAGAAAGCCGTTACTTTGGCAAAGAAGACTTTGCTGGAGGCTCGAAACTCGCATACCGGTAGGCCGGTAGGACAGTGGCTGAGCTTGGGCAATTACTGTCTGCGCTGCCTTAGTGAGCCTTAGTGTTTGTGATTTGTGATGAGAATGAATGATCGATCCGATGATCGAGCCGCCTTCTGAACCTATTCCCTGCTCACTGCTCAGGCCAACGATACAGATGGAAAGCAGGTGCGCGTGACGCCGGGTTTGGGTGATGCGGAAGACGAGTGCAACTACCAGGACGACCCGAACTATAAGTTGCTCAAGATGCGCTTGGAGCTTGCCACCCGTGCTGCACTACTGTGCTATGCCTTTTCTTTGCCCTTGCGTTGCGCTTGCCCCAACCGAACCCCACTTGCTGCCGCTTGCTGCTCATAGACTCATAGACTCATAGGCAGAGCTGGCGTGGCAAAATGGCAATTGCAATGCTGCGCAGCCCATGAGCAAGTCGAAGAATGGCGGCATGAGCGGCATGAGTTTGAGCACAAAAGACATGGACAGCATCGAGAAGAAGATGCAGGACATAGTGGATGAGGATGCATTTCTTAAGGGCGAGGAGGGCATGCAGTGGTTGTGCGTTCCGCGAATATCCGTGCTGAGACAACGCACGGAGTTGCTTGGGAGTGTAGAAGCAGTAGAAGGGCAGTTTGCGCAAGCAGGCCAGGGAGTTGCTGCCTTGCAGAAGATCGCTGCATCCGTCACCGCGTCCGCCAGACAGTACACAGCTACGGCCCTTGCTCTGCAAAAGGCTCGCAAGGCCGAGAAGGCTGCGCAAGAACGAGAAGAGAAGAAGCGAGATGCGCAGAAGGCAAGGAAAGAAAAAGCGCAGCAGGCGCAGCAGCAAGCCCAAACGAGGAGGGGCAAAAACGAGGAGGGCTCCAGCCAGGCGGGCCAGGATGGTGAGCCTGGCGAGACGACAGAAAAGAAACGCAGGGCGCCTGCCAATGCTGGCTTTGCGGAGACCGACCCAGCTGTGCTCACGAGTCTGTGGCCGTCAGGGAACCAAGTCGTTGTCAAGGAGTCTTTTGCTTCTTGCATGAATCATTCTGTCATTCAGTTCATGCAGTCGGTAGAGGCGGCTTTACATGACTCTGATGGTCATAGTCATAGTGCTTCTGTCTGAGGCTGAAGCCGTCACACACATCATCGATGGAGAGCCGGTTATCATCCGCTGCAGGAGGGCCGCGATGAAGAAGGCCATGGACGTACCTTGCTCGCAAGCCTTGCCAGTAGCCTGACATTGTCCACCATGTTGACACCTCGTGTTGCTGTAGTGCCATCCAACTAAGTACTGCAACGGTGTGGGCCAGCTCAACATCAGTGCCAAGAGCCGCACGGCCATGAACAACGCCCTCCTTGCTGGCATCAGGACGTTCCAGAGCGATATGGGCCGTGTTTTCAAGGAGTGGCAGCGGAATCCGGGGATGGCTCTTGAGGTAGTTGGTAGGCGTGCTAAACCCTAACCCTAGACCCTAAACCGCCTAAACCCTAAACTTAACCCTAAACCCTAGACCCTAGAGACTCTAGACCCTAGACCGCCTAGATCCTAGACCCTAAGCTCTAGCGTGCCGGCAGGAAAACACAGAAGAGCAGCGGCATGTGATGCTGTGCAACGACCAGTCTGCCCATTACCTCCTGGACATGTCGGTCGCGATCGAGGACCGCTTCGACAGCTGCTACAAGGACCAGTGACCGGGTGACTGGGGCAGCAAAATTCATGCTGTCCATTGACTGTCCATTCCCCGTGACCATGCCTGCAGCGTTCACAGGCCGAGGCTGTGCTACGTGTCGGTAGTACGGTAGCCCAGTCGCCCTCTGGTAGGACCCTGATGAGTTCGATTTGCTGGAGAAGATGGGCGTCGCACTGAGATTTGATGGGCTGCCTGATGATGCGGCTGATCAAAACCTTCAGGACTCTTTGACATTGCTGCTCGTGGTCACGCGTGTTAAGTAGGTATAGTAGGGAGTAGGGAGCATCAAAATACATGTGTTTCGCGTTATGCCAGGATCGCGTGCAGAAGCTCAAGGGGTTGTTCTTTCTGGGCGAGAACAAAAACAAGCTGTTCAATGGCTTTGCTCCGGGCGGCATGGGGACCGTGGTCTATCAGGCAATGACATTGACAAGCGGAAGCCCAACACATGGTTGCAGTTGCAGTGATCTGTTGACGTGTGCAGTAAAGTGGTCTTAGCTGTGCAGATGCAGATTGATACAAAGGTGACTGGGACTCGAAGATTTTCGATGGTGTGTGTCACAGATATCCTGAAGCTGAAGCCTGAGTCGGATGACTTGACGGAGAAGATCAGGGCATTCATGGCATTGGTACCAGAACAGGCCTGCCAGGAAAACATTGCAGTCGTGAATGGGTCGCTTCTTCCAGGCCAGGGCGGGTAGGGGGGCAGGGGGTCTGTAAAGGTATCAGGGTCGGTCGGGTCGGTCTAGGCTGCAATTGCTCCAAATATGACATCACAATGTTTTGTACGCTGTAGGCTGTAGGTGGCTGCACATCACTATGTTTCACGAGGTGACTGCATAGTTACCCCTCCGGGATACTTTGCCGTGTCAAAGACAATGAATGAGTTCAACATATCCTTGCGGGCGGCCTTGCCTTATGTCGAGAACCTGACTGCCCTGGAGAAGATATCCGAGTGTTCCGAAAAGACACCGTCGCTTCTTTGTGCGCAGGTAAGGACGGTAATGCAGTAGATTTCCCGCCTTGTTAGCCTAGACTAGATGTGACTAGATCCTGCTTGCCCAGGTTGTCCTCAGATGGCTTGACAGATCTGTTGCTTGCCTTGGCAAGGGAGGCGGAAGAGGAGAAGAAACAGCACAAGCGACCTGAGCGACAAGACGGGGAGGAGGACAGTGATAGCGCGGCTGTCGTTGAAGATGATCCTGAGGGCAGTGATGTTGATGATGATGATGGCCGTGAAAGTGAAAACCATGATAATGAGAAGAACAAGAGGGACTCGGACAACGAGAATGTGTTGGTGGCAGGCGAGCTTGTGGAAGATCGCGACCCACCGGTTCCCGAGGAGGCCACAATCATGGACGCGGACGACGTGGGCCACAAGCCTTCTGAAGCCAAGAACAGCAAGGAAACTGGTGAGTTTCAGATGCCCCAGCCCCAGCCGACCCAGCCCCAGACTCTCGAGGGCGCTGAGATCCGTGAGCTCGGTGGGACGTCTGCTGGGTCGGAGGCGGATGGCAAGATCGACGGTGACTTGGGGTTCAAGACCGCGCCTGAAGAGGACCATGCGCTGCACGCCAAGAAGCAATCGGAGGTGCATGGCAAGATCGACGAGAGCTTGGGTTCCGAGACGGCCCCTACCGAAGAGAAGCAGCCGGACGCTTTGGAGGTGCATGGCAAGATCGACGCGAGCGTGGACGGTAAGACAGTGACAGTGCCCGAAGAAGAGGACAGCGCGCTGCTCGAGGGGACCAAGAAGCAATCGGAGGTGCGTGGCAAGATCGGCCAGAGCTTGGGTTCCGAGACGGCCCCTACCGAAGAGAAGCAGCCGGACGCTTTGGAGGTGCATGGCAAGATCGACGCGAGCGTGGACGGTAAGACAGTGACAGTGCCCGAAGAAGAGGACAGCGCGCTGCTCGAGGAGACCAAGAAGCAATCGGAGGTGCATGGCAAGATCGGCCAGAGCTTGGGTTCCGAGACGGCCCCTACCGAAGACAAGCAGCCGGACGCTTTGGAGGTGCATGGCAAGATCGACGCGAGCGTGGACGGTAAGACAGTGACAGTGCCCGAAGAAGAGGACAGCGCGCTGCTCGAGGAGACCAAGAAGCAATCGGAGGTGCATGGCAAGATCGGCCAGAGCTTGGGTTCCGAGATGGCCCCTACCGAAGAGAAGCAGCCGGACGCTTTGGAGGTGCATGGCAAGATCGACGTGAGGGTGGACGGTAAGACAGTGACAGTGCCCGAAGAAGAGGACAGCGCGCTGCTCGAGGAGACCAAGACGCAATCGGAGGTGCATGGCAAGATCGGCCAGAGCTTGGGTTCCGAGACGGCCCCTACCGAAGAGAAGCAGCCGGACGCTTTGGAGGTGCATGGCAAGATCGACGTGAGGGTGGACGGTAAGACAGTGACCGCGTGCAAGCAACCGGAGGCTCCGACAGTGACAGCTCCCGAAGAGGACAAGGCACTGCTTGCAGTGACAGTTCCCGAAGAGGACAAGGCGCTGCCAGCACTGCTCGAAGAAAGCAAGAAACTGCCGGAGGTGCAGAAGCAACCGGAGGTGCAGGATTCCAAGATCGACGCAGTGACAGCGTGCGAGGAAGAGACCCTGCAGCTTCCTGGCTTGCAGGAGCACGACCAGTCTGGCCAGGCGGATGGTGAGAACAGTGCACAGCTGCAGGCCGTGGCGTTGCATGAGTAGCACTGTAGCCTGTAGCACTTACTACTAGCTTGCGCTGTGTGTTTGTGATTTGTGGCGTTGTGGCTGCATGGCATGGTGCTGCATTGCAATCTTCCTGGCTCCGAATCAAGCTCGCTTGTGACGTTAACGCGGTGCCACGCCAAGCGACAGGTGCCGTGCACAGACTAACGTGTAGTTAGTTGCAGGCCCCCTGGCCCCTGGCCCTGTGGCTTTGAGTGCCTGCTGTGCGGGCACTTGACGCAAGTAGGTGCGGTGCTGCAGGCAGCGCCGAAGTGCCTGACTACATGCCGGCAATGGCAACCATGGCATTTCAGTACTGCATGCCCCCCACTCGCTTTGACCTCGAGCAGCTTGCGGAGATGCCAATCCATGATGTGATCTTGGACTTTTGTTGGCATGCGCTGCCAGCAAAAAGCATCCCTAAAATCAACAACATCTTCAACAGCGGACACGAGGGTGACCGGAGGCTGTGGAGAAAGGTCGTGCTGCCTGGCATCACGAAACTACGTCGCGCCGAATTTTTCATTCGGTGCCTGAGGTGGCCCCCTGGTGATGCTGAGGACCGAGGGCTGGGGTGACGGTGAACTGAGCCGGATTTCGCAGTATTCCTAGTCGAGTGAGTCGAATCCTACCCCTACTCCGCCTACTCCTCCTACTCCCACTTAAAGCCTACTTACTACAAATACTCTTAGACTCTTAGACTCTTAGACTCTTAGACTCTTATTCTTACTCCGTCTACTCCCCACCACCACCACCACCACCACCACGACCACGACTACGACTACGACTACGACTACTACTATTACTACTACTACTACTACTACTACTACTACTACTACTACTACTACTACTACTACTACTACTACTACTACTACTACTACTACTACTACTACTACTACTACTTCTACTACTCCTATCCCTACTCCTACTCCTACTGCTGCTGCTGCTGCTACTACTACTACTCCTGCTACTACTGCTGCTACTACTACTACTACTACTACTACTACTACTACTACTACTACTACTACTACTACTACTACTACTACTACTACTACTACTACTGCTGCTGCTGCTGCTGCTGCTGCTGCTGCTGCTGCCACTACTACTACTACTACTACTACTACAACTACTACTACCACTTCCACTACCACTACCACTATCACTACCACTGCCACTGCCACTACCACTACGGCTACCGCTACCGCTACCGCCACTACTGGTCGATGAAGGAGCCGGCAGTGAGGCCCTACCTCTTGCTTTTGAAGAGCGTTTACTTGGGGATCATTGTGGTCGTGCGCCCTACAGCTTTGCTGCGGACCTTCGCGTTCCTAACAGCCGCCCCCAACCCGATCATGAAGGAGCTGTTTTTCTTGAATTGGAGGCCTAGGCCTTAGCTGACAATACCCAAGAATGGCAAAGGTTCATGAGAGTGCTGCTCTGTCAGGTTGGCGTCTTTTCCATCCTGGCATCCAGCACAACAGGTCGCGCGGTGTCTGGGCTGTCAATCCAAGCTATCTGGCATTTGCTTAAGTGGTTAAGTGGTCCAGCAGTTTTCGCATGAAACATGTGTAGCATAACTGTGTTCCCAGGGACACAATCAGCGTCTACTCGACTTATCATATGGCGGACATCCACGACGTTGTGTACGGAGCAGTGAGGCGGGCCAGGTCTTGTTAGCTGAAACGGCGTCCAAGTCCCAGAGAGAAGAGACTGAGAGAGGGAGGGAGGGAGGGAGGCAGGGAAGGAGGGAGGGGGAGAGGGGGAGAGAGAGAGAGAGAGAGAGAGAGAGAGAGGCAGAGACAGAGAGAGAGAGAGAGAGAGAGAGAGAGAGAGAGAGAGAGAGAGGGGACAGCCAGCTGTTGAGCCAATCAGGAGGGCTTACTGCCAGTGCATGAGCGAGCCTGAGTTTGCGCGCTTCGAGCTACTCCCTTGCAATATGTAAGATGACAGTTGACAGTCACAGTCACAGTCAGCAGCCGGTGGGCTTGGCTTGACGTTGCGATCACTAGGCGTGTACACCCAGCAGGTTGGTGGTGAACAATCACCGGATCCCCACGTTCATGCTTGCAAAGAGAACCAATGCAACTACTTTGGCCGCGTTCCTGGAGTGCACGGACGATGCGCCTTCTGAGTTCTCCATGGAGGTGGAGTCTGATGGGATTGCTGCCATTGCCAGCGATGCTATCCCCCCCCTTGACGATGGCTCCGATGACATGAGTTCTTTGTGCTCAGACGACGATGGTGCAAACTTGGACGGTGCACTGGCAGATGCGGCCCCGGCAAAGGCATCAGCGGAATTCATGTAGATTACTTTGGTTCCGTGTGCTAATCATGGACATGTGACATGTGACATGAACTTATGGGTGCAACCAAGTTTCAGATAGGCGCCAGCGCCGGCGCCTCCCTCGCAAGCTGCTCCAGTCGACCTCGACCCTTCCGACTCCGACGCCGATATTTAGGGTCACCTTGTAGACCGTCGCTCAGCGGAATGGGTGGGCCTGCAACTCGCTTTGCAGAGACTGGGGGCTGGGGGCCCGACTGCTGGCCACAAGTTCTTCAAGCGGAAAAATATGTGCACGTGCTAAGTTGTCATCTGAGATCTGCGTGGGCTGCATGAGCATGAGTTTGCTGAGTTGTCCCCTTAGCCTGAACCCTAACAGGCACCTGCGACGCTGGAGCCAACGACTCTTGTACCGACAACGTGTGCAGATGCCGGGCAGAAGCACATGGAAATCACAAGTTCCGACGATGGTTCTAGCGGTGCCAAGGTTGACCAGCTGCGTTTGGCGATGCTAAAAGCAGAGCTTACTGTTGCGCAAGATATGGCATGCGCGACTGAGGCGAAGCATGGCTTCTGTGGAGGAGCTGCCGGCGATTCTGAGGCGACATCGGAAATCCCACATGAGGCTGCGAACGCAGCCCGCAAGAGGAAGCACGATCATGATGCCGCAGCTGGCGCAGCTGCAACTGCAACCAGCGACAAGGCCACGAACTCGATGGTGCTGCAGCACCCGAAGAAGCAAAAAATCTGTGATGCTGACAGTGATGATGAGGTTGACGGGGACAACTCACACGCCAGCAACGATGACAGCCACGGCAAGAGCAAAGGCAAAGATAAAGTCAAGGACAAGAAAGGCAAGGGCGGAAAGAAAAGCAAAAAGGACAAGAAAGACAAGGACAAGACAGAGAAGAAGCACAAGGCAAAGAAAGAGGATGAGCATGAGCATCGGCATGCAACAGCAAAGCACAAGAAAGAGAAGAACGACGACAAAAGCAACAAGGACAAAAAGAGGAAGGAGAAGGAGTGCCAGGACAAGGAGCAGGCTGAGCCGGCCGGAGACGGCCAGGAAGAGAAGCCAAAGAAACCGGGCCGAGCAAGGTCCAAGCCCAAGGCCGCGCCCAAAGCCACGCCCAAGGTAGGGCTGGAGTTGGGTGTTGGGGTCGGGGTCGTTGGAGTTGTTGAAGTGTTTGTTTGAAACTGCTACGGGGCTACGGGTTGCACGGTGTAAAGTTTGGAGCCTCCAGGCCTCCAGGCTCCGGGCCTTCAGGCTAGAGGCTAGAGTCCTCTAGAGTTTTTAGAGTCCAGTCTAGTAGGGCGTTAAGGTTTCGGGTCAGTCGGGCCCTTTCGGTTTAGGGTACGGGTGGTGTGGCGCCTTCCCGCCCCAGGCGAAAGGAAAGGCGGCGGCAAAGGCAAAGGCGACAGCAAGCGACAAGAGCCAGGGCGCTAAGAGTGCTTCGTCAGAGTTCTTGGGGTCTTGGGGTCCCAACTTGGGGTAATCCGATTGTCGTTTTATGTTGATGTCATGTCCGGGCCTTGGCCTAGGTGAAGTGATATGTGCTATGCGTTTTCCCACCTGACCCAGCCCAGGTCATCCGCAAACGCTGACGCAACTTTTCACAGCAGGCGCTGCAGTCGCCAGCCAGAGCGATGCTGCCGCCGGCACTGATGTGGATTGAATGCTGCTGTGACAGCCGCTGACGGCTGGCAGCTTGTGACATTTCTTCTGTTCATGTCATTACTTTTTGCCGCTGCTCTCTGCTGTTAGACTCATTAGCATCGTAGCCACAGTCATGTCAACACGCCACGCGTCCTGAACTACGGTTTGTTTTGACTGTAATTCAACGTGACAAGTGGAGCAGGGTAGGAGTAGTGTACAGTCTTTCTGGGGCACCACAGTGCCGAACCTTGGTGTGGTGGGTGCGCCAGACCAATAGCCTACACTTCAAGACAGGGTGACAGTGACAGGGTCGCTCATCCATCATCAGGGCTCAGCATCTTGTGCGGGCCTTCGTGGGCCATGGGATTCAAGACCAATGGGTCTTGCTGCAGCCAGACGGGGCAGCCTGTGTGGCAATGCGGTGTCCAAACAGGGCTGTGTGTCTGTGTGATTTGAGTTTGAGCGTCTTCAAGTGAATTTCCCAGTCTCGCCGAGTCTCGCCTAGTTTTCCGATTTGGGCCTTAATTCGCAGATTCTTGGACAGAAATCACAGAATTTTTGGCATAAATTATAGCCAATGGAGGGCTTTTCAAAACAGGAAATTTTCCCGAGGGTGCCTTGTCCATGAACTTGGCTTCGGGGAGCAATTTAACCTTATTCACCGAGGTCAATGCTTAATTGCTGCACAAAACCCCTGTATTATGCAAGTCCACAGGATAGACTATCAAAGACATTGGGGACAGATGAATACCGGGATAGAGTGAGATGGATAATGTCGGAAATGACGGAGGAGTGCGTGCATTGCCTGGCATGCCACTGTAGAATGGCGAAAGGGATAGGATGGCGAAAGGGATAGTGATCTGCCCGATGTGTTGCAAGCCTATGCCATCCTACCCGGACTACCTGATGGGGATGAATTTGTGGGAAATCACGGATAGAAACGCGACTATGGGAAGAAAGACGAAGTGGAAGACCAAGCTACAGGAAGCCCTCGACCGCGCAGGGATTAAAATCCCGTTCAGAATGGTGGCCGAAAGGATAGACATGATAGAACGGGACGTGGTGGCAGGGATACTGGCGAGCTTGAACCCCGCAGAAGACTGGTACTTAGGTTTTAGGGCTGGATTGTGGCCTGAGTACGAGATAGCAGCGTCACGACCGGGGGTATACAGGTTCGCTATGGAAGAGGCGGCGATTCATGCGATGATGTTGGATAGAGAGCTGGCCACATCGTTCGGGAAGATTCTGAACTTCGAGTACAATCAGAGTGGCACAGATCACTCGGGAATTGTGGATGCGTCAGATTTCCAGCAAGCCCTTGAGACGGTTGCGGCACGCGCTGTAGTGACAGCGAGGCAGAGGTTCTTCTCCATGCATGCAGGGTGTCTGAGGAGAGGAGGACAGTTTATGAGTTATCAGCTGCTGATAGCTATGGCCGCAGGTTTTAACTCGCCGTT
>CAJNDS010001595.1:0-13466 GCA_905221605.1 Symbiodinium natans | reverse complement strand
ACTACTACTACTACTACTACTACTACTACTACTACTACTACTACTACTACTACTACTACTACTACTACTACTACTGTACTACTACTACTACTACTACTACTACTACTACTACTACTACTACTACTACTACTACTACTACTACTACTACTACTACTACTACTAACTACTAACTACTAACTACTAACTACTTACTACTTACTACTTACTACTTACTACTTACTACTATTACTACTATTACTACTATTACTACCTCTACTACTGTCACTACTCCTAATATACTACTAATACTTTACTACTACTACTATACTACTATACTACTACATACTACTACTACTATAATACTACTACTACTGCTACTATATACTCCCTGCTGCTACTACTTACTACGACTACTACCTACAACTATACTATAATACTAATACTACGACTACTACTCTACTACTACTTATATACTCTACTACTACTACTATACTTATACACACTACTTACTGCTACTACTACTACTACTACTACTACTACTACTACTACTACTACTACTACTGCTACTACTACTACTACTACTACTACTACTACTACTACTACTACTACTACTACTACTACTACTACTACTACTACTACTACTACTACTACTACTGCTACTACTCCTACTACTATGAGTGCAGTCAAGTGGTTTAGATCCGTCGGCATGTTTGGGTCTGAGCCTGTTGTGATCAGTTTGCGTTCAGATGGTGAACGCATTGGGACCGTGAGAGAGCTTGTGCAGCTGGTGCAGTTGGAGAAGGCAGGTTTGAGCGTGTCTGGACCAGCAATGCCATGTTGCTACAGCAGGTATTTGCTACAAGATGGCAGCAGCTTGACGCCCGAACAAGAATTAAGACAGAAGGCCATCACCTTACACTGTGTTTGGTGCCACTGTCTTGGCTGTACCGCTACCATCGTTGCGGAACCGAGTGACCGGAAGGGAGCGTATCTTGACCTGAAGTCGGATCAGAGTGCATTGGGCACGCGTTCAGACCAATGACGGCCAGCTCAGGGTGATAAGATCGCCAAAAGTTCACATGGTGGATGAGATTTGAGATGGCCAGATTTTGGCACATCAAACCTGATGGAGGCAATCGTATGCTGTCACGTGTTCTCCTTGCCTCCGTCGATGTTGTTCAGGGCTTCCGCTTTGTCTGATGCGCAAAGAACACCAGCCGCGCTTACACGAGGAGAATGCGAACCACAGTTCTTCCAAAGAGAGTGCGTCCAGTTCTTGCGCCGTCCTTGGAATTTCAGGGCATCTATGACAGTGTTCCTCCGCAAGGCACAACCGACGTGAAAAAGCCTTGTCCTTTTTGGCCGGCTGGTGCAGCGTGCGCCTGACAGCACGATAACAACCGTCTGCGCCATAAAGGATGAAAAAGAAGCACAACGGATGATCTGAAGAATGCCTGTGCTGCAACAGTGTTTGGTTGAAGATCTTCTGCAGATTGCTTCTGTGCTTTTCGGCTCAGAAGGGCGGGAACATGGCCCAAAAGCAGCCCTCGATCTTAGCTGGAGATTGGAAGATTGCCTTTTGTGGCTTGGGATCGCCAAACAGACGCGACGCTGGAATCAGGACTTCAAAACCAACTCTATTTAGTTTAGCCCAGAATGTAACCTAGAGGCAAAGAAGCAGCGGGATACTTCGGAAAAGAGCCATGGAAGGGTGGGAAAGTAGGAATAATGGAACGGATGCGTGAAAAAACGAAGGTCCCTCTGGTACCTTTTCCCTTGAAAGCACGAACCCTGACCTCTCACACAAGTGCGGACAGCTCTCTCTTTTTCACAGTCAGAGCCACTTGAGCCAAAAGTCACGAAGTGCACAAACTAAACGAATTCTCTCTTGTGAGCTTAAACTCAGCTTCAGAACGAAGTTCCTACACACTGCACACTCACTTTAAATAGCGTATTGGGCAAAAACACACTCGTATGATTTCCTTGGAAATCAACGAGGCATAAACCATCGAGGATGGGATCACACGGATTCCCAATCACTCCGAAGCAAAACAAACCTATACAAGCTGATCCAAAACATGACAAAAACATCACTGATCAGCCACAATCTTCCACCCCCCGCATTTTGCTGAGGGTTCATGTCAAAGATCTGAAGTCCAAGCCCAGCTCGGCACTTCAACACTAAGGGGATGCCCTGGCCACATTCCCTTGGTGCGTACTCGCCACCAAACGAAACAAACAACACACCAGTCGATCTCTGACATCAAACTTAAAACTCATGCAAGATCCCACCATCAGGCAGGTTGTCCTGGGTCCACATCACTGGTAACCCAAGAGTTCGTTGTCCAAACACGTGAAAAACGAATTAAACTTGCATCCACCTGCACTGGGGCAGGGTTGTCTTGGAACGAATCCAAGAGTTCGTGGTGACAAACACGTGAAAACGAATTAATGCAAGCTTCAGATGTTTCCCACTCAGCACTCGACCTTGTCGTGGTACTCCTCCTCAGTCTCGCATCTTCCAGGTCACCAAACTCACCAACTAGCATCGGCTAGCTGATCCTTCAAGAAAAGATTGGCTTCATAGTTTCGCTTCTTCCAGCGTACCATCAGCCAAAAACGTCTTCAGAGGTGGCAATCAGACGCCTTGCAGAAGGGGCTATAGAGTCCCTCGTTGAGTTTCATCATCATTTTGCCTCCTCTTTGCAAACTTCTCATGCACTGAAACAAGGGCTCACACTAACCAGAAAAATCGCGGGCGCTCCATGGCGGCAACGCGGCCATGGCTTCCAAAAAAATGGCTGCGGGTTTCACTCACCCACCCAACCACTGAGATCACTTAGCATCTCAGTTCATTCTTCATCCTCTTCGCCCTTCTTCTCGCCAGCTCCAGTTGACTCCATCAACTTGGCGCGGCGCTCCTTGGCGGCTTCCTTCATCTCCGCCAACTCAGCCGTCCTCGTTTCCATCACCACATCCTGCGAAGATCGGCTAGGCTCAGCTGGCGTCTCCGCAGGCCTCTCAGTTGGCTGGTCTCCAACCTTTCTCTTCTTCTCTTCCAACATCAGCTCCAAATCGGCAACACTAAAGCTTGCCTTCACACGCTCAGCAATCTGCGCGATAGCTGCTGCATCCAACTCAGATGGTACAACTGACACAGGCGAGCGAACCGCTTCGCCTTCCAGCTTTGCTCTCTTAGCAGCTTCTTCCTCGGCAGCTGACAGGTCGGCGATGCGCTTGCGCTTTCGCTCAGCTTCCTCGAACTCTCGGTCTTGCTGTTCCGCTGCAGCCTTGAGGATCCGCTTCAGGTCCTTTTCCTCCTTCTCGAGTTTCCCAACATTCTCACCCATGATCCCAAAGGCTTGCTGCCACATGTCGGCAGGCAACGTCAAGTTGAACCTCACCACATAGTCGGTCGGCAAGTGCCACTTACACTTGCAGATCCACACAACACCGCTTCGAGTCTCACTCGCAACCACCTTCTTCCAGCTTGCCGCCCTCTGCGTGTCGGTGATCTCCTCTTTCTTTTTCTCCAGGTCCTCCAAGAATCCTGCAACAGACTCCATCACGGATCTGTAGTGGCTGTAGGCCACAAACGACCACTTGGGGACTGGTCTCTCCCTCAGCTCCGGCTCGTGAATCCGAAGTGTATCACACGACAACATCGAAATCACTCGCACTCGCTCCACCAGTTCCTTAAACACCAAGGATCCTTCCTTTGCACTTCTCTTCCAGCGCAACACCCATGGGGGATAATACGAGCTCTCAGCTTCATCCTCCATGATCCTCTCTGCTCCCAAAATGGGTAGCATGCACAACAGATCCACCATCCGCAAGACTCCGAGGTCCTGGTGCTCACCCAGAAGCAAAACAGGGACTATCCCTTTTCTCTTCAAGTACCTCACGAAGCTCAACATCGCCAGGCCACACGTTCCCGGCGGTACTTCCATGTACAGTCCTCCTTCATTCACTGCCATCTCCCAGATGATGGCCTTGCCACCAATCTGTCCACGGACATCCAAGATTCCGAAGATCTTCGTGGGTTTCTCCTGTAGCTCACACACCTCCTGGATGGGCTTCACCAGCTTCTCGTATGAGCTTTGATAGCGCAACATATCCTTGTCGGATAGCGTGCCTACCACGTCCTTGAGCTCTAGCTCATCCACTGGAGTTCCGCGCCGGCAGATACTCCATGACACATCACCGAACCACTTCGGCGGCTCTGGATCCGCCAGCTCCGGAAACACGTCGACCATCCGTTCAATCACCTTCGGCATGGCCTTGGGTTTCGGTGCAGCTTGGCCTGAGCCTCGGCTTTCACCTTTATCACCCCTTTTTCCAGCAGCTCGGCGCTCCTTCTCTGCCTCTCGGAGATGGAATGCATGGCTTGCATCCGTGCCAGAGACTGTCACAGTCTGTTTGCACTTTTCGCACTTGGGCTTGCCACTTTCATCCCAGCTCAACCCGGCAGCATGCTCGGATCTGAACAACCATTTGCAAACCTTACACCAAAAGGGGCTTTTCATCTCAGCACCCTGCTCACCCTTCCTGCTGTCTTCAGCTGCCATTTTCCTGTCCTTCACCAAAGGTACAGGCTCCAGGCTAGGGCTAGCTTCCGTGGTGCTTGAACCAAAGCTTTTGCGGTTGGACCATAAATCCATTTCTTGAACCTCAGGGGAAGAGTCTTCACGAAGGGTTTCGGGACTTCTAAGGTGGAAATTTTCAAAAACTTCACCACACTTTTTCACACTTTTCAACGATCCAACTTGCTCCACACTGCATCCAGTTGCCTCGGCACACTGGCATGCCTGAACTCCAACCCTTGGTCGGATTCCACAGATCCTCCACACCTGCTGCACATCTTCACCAGGGTATATACCCATAGCTTGCTGGTGCTGACAGAATGTCACTTGACTCAAGCACTTTGTAAGAACGTCAGCGATCATTCCCGCTGTCGGGCACCAAATGACCTTCAAGGTCTGAGCTTCCTGTATCCGCTCCTGAAGATAGCAGACAGCGATGTCTAAGTGGCGAACTCGCCTACTCAACCCACGGTTTAGCAAAACCGCTCTCGCTGAGGAACTGTCAGTGTGCAATCGGATCGTGACATCTGACTCGGCCAACTGACCGATCAAAGTCGCAAGTCCCTCACTCCTGTACCGCAGTCAAGATGGCTCTCAACTCGGCTTCACAAGAACTCAGCGATACACACCCTTGAACTCGAGAGATTCCCTTGATCAGGCATCCTCTATAAAAGATGGCTATGCCCGACACAGATCTTCGTCCTAACGACGCTTGGGGTGCCCAACTGGCATCCGCATACACTTCCAGCTGCGCCGGCCCACTGTCTGGTACATTCCCATCAGGGCCAAAGTACTGCCATGCATGGTATTGTCCCTTTAGGAACCTAATCACTTGTCGCAATGCTTGCTCAAAGCATGCTGTTGGCTTGGACTGTCCTTGCGAAAGAATGGACATCCACCTACTCAGGTCAGGTCTCGACTGACCCCACCATGCAATCCGGCCAAGTACTGCTCTGTACCTCGCAGCTGCAGTGTCACTCAACTCAGGATCCGACCACTTGCTCTGCCCTTCTCGACCGTTTTCACGATGTCCGGAGGAGCAGTAACCACCTTCAGGTCCTTACAGAACTCTGTCTCGAACAGGGCATCTAAGTATGCCGGGGGCACTCGCATCCTGAGATGACTCCCTTGTCTCTCAATCTCTCGCCCCAAAAAGGTGATCTTTCCACCAGTGGAAGTGATTCGACCCGTTTCCTTGATCTTCAACTCTCCGTTCAGGGTGTCGGTCACCAACCGAATGGCATCTCTAGTGCCACACAGAATCAAATCGTCCACATAGCACAACATGAGGAATCTTTTCCCTCTCACAGTGCCCTCGAAGACGGAAGGTTCCGTTGGGCATTGCTTCAACCCAACTTTCTTCACAACTGTCGCCAGCTTCAAGTTCCAAGCTTTGGCGGCAACTCTCAAACCATTCATGGCTTGATCCAGAATCATAAACACCGGGACATAATAGTCCTTGCAGGCGGAAACATCCTTGGGCAATTGGATAATCGCCTTCGATCCTTTCGGAAGGGGGGAATGCAAGAATGCAGCGCTAACATCCAAAGTTGCGACATCCATAGCATCTACCGAAGCAATGGCCAAAAGCGTCCGTAACGCTTCTAAAGAAGGAGTCGTAGCACTCAGTCCTAAAGATGATGCTGTGCTCCCCTTTGCGATGTCTTGCACCACACACCGAGCTCTCACAGCTTCCTTGCCATTCACCACCTTTGGGCCTATGACCCATCGGGTTGGGATGATCTTTATCCCATGCTGACGAGCAAACTTCTGAGCCTCGTCTGCTCCAACCACTCTCCCTGCTTTGTGAGCAGTCATACTCTGCAGCTCAGTTCGCCGGCCTTCCACTGTTTTATCCACATCTAATGGACATCCATCTATCTCAGACAGAACACTCGTGGGTCTTGCCAGCCAAACTTGGGATCCACACACCTTCATGGACTCCGGGAAAGTGCTATTCTTGTTGAGCAGAATCGAATTGGTCACATGTACCAACTTCGGACTCTCGTCACTGCTTACCATTTTAATAGGACCTTGAGGCACATCGAGTCTTGGGTCTAAACAAATACGATTGATCAGCCGGGGAACTCGATTGGACTCATCTGGGACTGAGTTCACATCTGAAGTTAAACTCTCTAAACGCCGGGGAACTCGACTGGACTCATTTGGAACTGAATCCACATCCATTTGAGGTTTTTCTTCCTCCATTGGTATCGCTTCATCCTCAGCGGGAGTTTCTCCTTCGAAGTATCCAGGTTCCATTGCCTCATCTGGAATCCCTTGGTAAGGCAAACTTGGATCCTCAAAATCCTCCATGTCAACCTCCACAACTTCTGTCGCAGGTGTTGGGACGCTTTGCCTCTCCTCCAACTTGGGATCTGGTCGACTCTCATAGGTGATCTTCGGGCGTTTCAGGAGTGAAGGCTCACTTCCAGACTCCATCACCCCCGCATCCTTTGAGTTTCTCTGGTCCATTTTTGGAGTTTCCTCTGTTGGTTCTTTCGATTCCAACCGTTGTCGTTGAGCTTTCAACCAATCATCATACCGTTTTCGGCATTCAGCATTGTGGTTGGCTTTTCCTCTTTTTGGACCACACGCAGGACAGTTCGCTGTGCCACCATGTTCCTTCACCCATGCAGCTGGAGGTCCAACTTTGCTCATGTCTGTGGTCGGTCCATCAGACACTCGGCCCTCAAAGGCCTTGTCCGCTTCACATTCAATCCGATCGGGCACACCATCCTCTTTCTCCTTCAGAATCGGGGGAGCCAATGTATCCGATGGATCATGCTCCTTGAGCAAATGTTGACAATGCTCCAACCCAATCTTCAACGGAACGATGTGCTTGATGGACTTTGCTCGAAAGTGTTTTGGACAACCATCCACCATGGCACTCACAACATGAGTCAAGCCACCAACGTCAGGGTACACATAGGCTGCTTCCACAAACCGGGAGAGCGCCGTGGTTTTCATCGAATCCGGTAGCTCAGCCAGAACTGTAGCACCTATCAACGACGATCCACACTCATGGAGGGATCTCTGTAGCACCAACTCCTGGGGTGATTTCTTCCCATCAAAGGCAGCTGCATGGTGATTGTGCATTGCAGCACAGTAAATCAGACCAAACTCAAACGCTCGAGGACTTCTTTTCAAGTCAAAGCCCTGCGCTCGTAGATCCAACCTCACCGTGCTGAACAACTCCTTGAGTGTTCTCACTGCCCTTTCCACACCACCAACCGCTTCATGTCCCTGCGGAGGTGCTCTTTGGGTCACAATCCTAATCCCCAGATTGGCTCTCTTGATGAGGGCGCTCACCGCTGTCTCGCTGTCTGTCCTCAACAGTACAGCAGACCCTGCAATGTCCAGTCCAAAAGCATTCATCCAATAACGAATCCAGCTGGAGGTATTGTCAGCATTGGTCCCTACCAACAGACATCCAATCATTCTGGTTGACATTTCAGTCATGACCAATACTTTCATGTTGGGAGCCGTCGGCTGGTCTTTCGCAAAAGTACCAGTTACCAGGTTGATGAAGCAGAAATCTGCTTGCAACGCCACGGGTCGGTCTTGAGCATCCTTGGTCCGACGATGCTGGTTTGTTCCTCTTGTCATCCGACAATGAGGACATTCGGACGAAAAAGGAATGTGGCCTCGCATCCGATGCAGCTCCATTTCTTCTTGCTTTTTCTTGGTCATTGACTGCACTGACTGCATCTGATCACCCTCCATCGGTCGTTGGCCATCATCCACATCCATGGGTCGAACCTCAGTTCTTCCAAAGGTTACTTTCTTTCGCTTTCCAGCATCACCTTGCAGGTAGATCCAAGGACATCCAGCCCAGGATACTCCATATCCCATGACTCCTTTCTTCTCGTGTCGCAGCGAAATCTCTCTTCGAGTGAACTTCACTTCCCAACCAGTATTCACCATCTGCTCGGTGCTCAAGATGTTGTGAGCCACATCTGCTACAACTCCAGTCACACACACCGATGTCAAACCAAGATACTGCTTTCCTTCATACATAGGCAGCAAGGCTCGGATGCGAACTCGCTCGAAGACATTCACCGGTGTATCGTTGGCTGCTGAGTACCTCTCATTAGGTCCCAACGCCTTCCGATCCAAGATCTGGAACTCATCCAAGTATCTTTTCGCAATCACAGTCACCGATGCTCCTGAGTCAATCAACCACCATTTGCTTGCATCATCCTTTTCCATGCTTTTGACTTGATTCATCGGAGGTTTCATCAAAGACCGAACTGACTTAGATGGCAACATCTGAGATAAATCGGTAGAGATCCGATGCTCCAACTCGGCAATCCGGACTCTCGTCTCAACTTCCCATGACCAATCTATCTCATCAGTACTCCGGGGAATCCACTCTTTTCTCACTTCATCGAGCAATTCTTCCAGAGGTTGCAACACAGATTCCACTCGGGCCTCTGACTCAGGTTCATTCCATTCACCTCCAGTTAGCTGGTAGTCACTCGACTCACCCTCTTGGGAGACTTCAGCAACTGTCTTCCCCTTTCCTTTGCCTTTTCCTTTGGGCTTTCCCTTTTCGGGCTTCTTCTTGGGATCTCCTTTTTCCTTGGCTTTCGCCTTAGCATTGGGGGAATTGGGCTTCTTGCCTGAATCTCCCTCCTTATACCAGCAATCGCGGGCATAATGTCCCTTTCCACCACACACATAGCACTCCACATCCTTCTTGTTCTGGCTTGAAGCTCGTTTGCCAGCACCTTTGCTTGATTCGCGCTTTCCTTTCTGTTCCTTTCCTTTGCCTTTTGGTTTTCCTTCGTTGCCCTTTCCCTCATTGGGATCTCGAAAAGGTTGAAGCTTCGTGCCAGGGGCTTCTGACCACACCCTTTGTTGCACCTCAAACTTCAGAGCAACTCTTTTCAGATCTTCAAACGATTCACTATCGCCATGCAACAAGCAATGGCTTCTACACCGATCTGCAGCAAAACCATAACCGAATCCGCTTCTTGGATCTGCAAACCACCAGCATGCACATCGGGATCAAGACTATTGAGCAGCTTGGTGTACTTGTTCAACTCATGCTTAATCTTTCGAATGATCTCCGGAATACTGGGTGCTTTCACGGTTTGATTCACCAGCTGCGACCGAAAGAACAGGCATTCAGCTCGCGACTTCAGGCAAAACTCCTTCGCCAGCAATCTCAAAGCCACAAAACCAGCTTGTTGATAAGTGCTCTCACTTTCAACATATGTCTGCAAAATCAGAGAACTCTTCTCATGATTTGCAAAAGTCTGTCGCAGGATGTGCATCAGCCTCGTCGACCTCTTCTTTTGCTCCACAGTAAGTCGATCCTGTTTCAGCCGAGACTCTTCTTGAGTCTTCACCGCATGCATGAGCTCATTGGGAAACACTTCTGAACCCAAACCAACCCAACTGGTCAGCTTCTCCATCCAGGTCAAGAATCCAAGAGCTTCAGAGATGCGATCCTTCCAAGACGAAAAGTCAATGGTCGGCAAACTGGGCAACCATTTGTCCGATCGAGCAAACACATCCCTTTCCCTTTCTTGCTCCAGAGGTGGAGGTCTCAGTGGGGGACTTGGGCTCGCCATCCGAAAAAGCTGGGTCCCCTCCGCAGGAGTACCCACTGGCGATGCACCTTGACATCCCGAAGAAGAACTGGGCATGTTCTCAGGAACACCATCCTGAGGTAAGGGGGGATTCACCTGTTTCTGTTGCTGTGGCTGCTGTTGCTGATGCTGCTGTATCATCCACTGCTGATGCTGCTGCTGTTGCTGCACCATGGACGAAGTCATCGTTTGCATAAACTGCTGTTGCTGCACAACCAGTTGCTACATCATGCTTTCCAATTCTCGCACTTGTCTCGTCAACCCTTGCACGTCGGGTGATGTTTGTGATGGTGTCACCACAGGTTGAGGAGGTCCAGTGGATAGTCCTGGTGGTAACGAAGGACTTCCTACCGCTTGCTGACACAAACCAGGGGGAAACGAAGGGCCTCCCATTGTCTGTTGGGGTGCTCCAGTAGCTACCCCATGAGGGCTTCTGGCGGGAGTTCGACCTCTGGGCACTGGGCCATACACAGGTTGGCTTCCTTGTGCCAAACCTTGCACCCACAGTGGGTTGGGATTTCCCAAACCCGGAAAAGGGTCTACCCTTCGCCTTGTCTCAGCATCCATGATGGGCACAGAGCTTCCACGCTCTCGTCCACCTCTTGGACTCCTCACATGAGCTCCACTGGTTTGTCGTGGGATGTATTCAACATAGTTCCTGAACTCAGGCTCCAGCCTGCAGTCTCTCCACAACGTCTTCTGGCGAAAATTCTCTCACCAACACCAGATGGTCCAGGCTCCTGAAGAACCTTAGTTCTACTCTACCAAGCACCGTATTCCTCCAAGATCGGTCACAACCAATCCAGTTCCAGACAAACCACCTTGCACGGGCTCCAAAAGTGCCTCAACAGCCGCTGAACCAACTGCTTCCAAGCCTGATGAGTCCGGATCCGCCTCCTCACAGGATAGGCTTCCCGGTACTCACTCACACGGTCCGAGTACAAGAGATTCCGGTCCACTGGCAGTCTGGGCTCCAAACCCAAACTTGCCTCCAGGCACTCACAGAGTCCTGACAGACAACCAAAGACCATACACGGGCTCGTACCACAAGGCACGAGCTCCGCTACCACGTGAAAAAACGAAGGTCCCTCTGGTACCTTTTCCCTTGAAAGCACGAACCCTGACCTCTCACACAAGTGCGGACAGCTCTCTCTTTTTCACAGTCAGAGCCACTTGAGCCAAAAGTCACGAAGTGCACAAACTAAACGAATTCTCTCTTGTGAGCTTAAACTCAGCTTCAGAACGAAGTTCCTACACACTGCACACTCACTTTAATGGCGTATTGGGCAAAAACACACTCGTATGATTTCCTTGGAAATCAACGAGGCATAAACCATCGAGGATGGGATCACACGGATTCCCAATCACTCCGAAGCAAAACAAACCTATACAAGCTGATCCAAAACATGACAAAAACATCACTGATCAGCCACAACAATCTTCCACTGGATGAGGTTGCGCAGCAGGCGTTGGTCACCTTGAGTTTGGTGAAGATTTTGAGAAGTTGAGCGTAAACACTATTTGACATGGTAACCTGTTGAGCGTGCGTTGGCTGGTGAGGATGTGGAGCTGCAAAGCTGGAAGGAGCCGGGCCTGCGCGCAACCAACAACTTGATTCATTGCGTTGTGTGGGCAGGGCACACGGTACGCAGACTGGGGTGGCTACGGACGTGGACGCCCGCCAAGCCAACCTGAACAAAGGCAATGCGGGAAGAACTGACAAGGTTTACCGGCAACTGGGGGGTAACATCATATTGAGCAGGTGCACGCAGTTGGTGGAGGCACCAACGGGAGGCAAGCGCAGACCAACTGGGCCTGCAATAAGATGACGGTAACACATGGAACAGTGCATGCAAACAAACGCCAAAAAATGCCACTCCCCAAGCTTGCGGAAGCGCAGCACAACAACTAGGGAGAGCAACTTGGCAGTGTGAAGCGAGACGGAAGACGGCCAGAGATTTTACCGAGACCTAAGACGCGGAGGTCGGAACTCTGACCCCAAGAAAGCAACGGAGGCCAGAGAACAGCGGTTAAGGACACAGAGACACGGAAACCAACGAAGGGATGCTGATCCCGGAGGACACCGGAAGTTAGGAAACTCAAACTCTGCAAGCCATGCTTGAAACCCAAGCCCAGGGTCATCAAGAAGAACAGGGGAAAATCAGGCTAAGGAGACAGCAACAGAAGCACTGCCTTGGAACAAGCCCAGACCCAGCGTAACAAGCCCGAAAAGGGGGTTAGGGGCGGAACACACGCAGGGCCAAGCCAGCTCTTGCTAGAGTACACCCGAAGAGGGCCTGTCGCCAGCAAAAGGCCCTAAGACACAGGCAGCCAGCAAAGGCCAAAGCTGAATCCAGGATGCAGCAGCGCCAGGTGAGAGGCGTGGCAGGGCGAACTCAAGCTCTGCAAGCCATGCTGAAGACAAGCCCAGGGTAACGGCCATCAGGAGAACAGGGAAATCAGGTTAAGAAGACAGCAACAGAAGCACTGCCTTGGAACAAGCCCGACCTGGGGTAACAAGAGGGGAAAAGACAGTTTCCAGAGCTGCAGCAATTGCACTTCGAACTTTATTGAAGGTTGGCAAAGAAGTTGCAAGCACGCAAAACATGCAGAGTGCCAGAAAGAGGCGTCTCCTCTCCGACAAGCAGTCCTGCCTGCAAGTTTGCTTAGATAAGGTCATTAAGAGACAGCAACGCGAAATATTGTCAGAATCGAGCTGGGAGGCAATGTGAATTTTGGAATGGATAAGTCAATGTTGCGGACGTTCTTGAGGAGCCGCCCCAGCCTCCAAGACGTTCGATGGATGGTTCCACGGAACACGGAGCCTGGAGGCAGAAAGGCAGACCTCTTGCAAAGTGGCATGGTTGGCTCGGGTTCAAACAAAGTCAGTGAACACAATCCGCCAGACACACCAAGCAACCTCCAAGCAAACAAACACCAAAGAAACAAAGCGAGCAACCGCGCTAAACTGCTTACAAGGAAGCACAGAGCTTATGGGAAATCGCAAATTGCAACATTGCCAGATTCTCAAACTGGTTGTCAAGGACAGCAACCGACACATGTCAATGGCGCAAGGATGTTGCAAGTCAGACTTCCTAGGGGATGAAAGATGCATATGCTCCATGGTAGTCAGCCAGTGGGCACTTAACAGCAAGAACAATCAAGGCAAAGACCGGCCCAGGGCACGGGCCTGCCATACGGGCTACCTCTTTGGGTTTGTTTTCTTTAGGGTCTTCTTGGGCAGCTATCGGTCTCAGTGGCGGCGTTCTGGCCATTCCCAGGCCAATTGCCGGCGGTCACTCGG
>CAJNDS010001594.1:5000-13473 GCA_905221605.1 Symbiodinium natans | reverse complement strand
GATAGCAAAGAATGCAAGGGGAGGAAACCTTAAGACTGCTGGAGACGGCTAGGGCGTGGGTCTGGTAGCAAAAAGTGCAGGGGCAGGAAACCTTGAAATTAAAGACTGCTGGAGACGGCTGGGGCCTGGTGCTCGGTAGCAAAGAGTGCAGGGGGAGGAAACCTTGAAATTAAAGCTTGCTGGAGACGGCTGGGGCTTAGTGTTCGATAGCAAAGAGTGGGGGGGGGGGGAACCTTGAAACTAAAGACTACTGGAGACGGCTGGGCCTGGGTCCGATAGCAAAGAGTGCAGGGGCGCAGGGGTGCTCGATGAAACTAAAGTCTGCTGGAGACGGCTGGGCCCTGGTGCCCGACAGCAAAGAGTGCAGGGGGAGGAAACCTTGAAATTAAAGACTCTTGGAAACGGTTGGGGCCTGGTGCCCGGTAGCAAAAAGTGCAGGGGGAGGAAACCTTGAAATTAAAGACTCTTGGAAACGGTTGGGGCCTGGTGCCCGGTAGCAAAAAGTGCAGGGGGAGGAAACCTTGAAACTAAAGCTTGCTGGAGACGGCCGGGGCCTGGAATCCGATAGCAAAGAGTGCAGGGGGAGAAAACCTTGAAACTAAAGACTGCTGGAGACGGCTGGGGCCTGGTGCTCGGTAGCAAAGAGTGCAGGGGAAGGAAACCTTGAAATTAAAGCTTGCTGGAGATGGCTGGGGCCTGAAGGGCAGGAAACCTTGAAACTAAAGACTGTTGGAGACGGCTGGGGCCTGGTGCCCGGTAGAAACTAAAGACTGCTGGAGACGGCTGGGGCCTGGTGCTCGGTAGCAAAGAGTGCAGGGGAAGGAAACCTTGAAATTAAAGCTTGCTGGAGATGGCTGGGGCCTGAAGGGCAGGAAACCTTGAAACTAAAGACTGTTGGAGACGGCTGGGGCCTGGTGCCCGGTAGCAAAGATTGTAGGGGGAGGAAACCTTGAGATTAAAGCTTGTTGGAGGCGGCTGGGGCCTGGTGCCCGATAGCAAAGAGTGCAGGGGGAGGAAACTTTGGAACTAAAAGCTGCTCTAGAGACGGCTGGGGCCTGGTGCCTGATTGCAAAAAGTGCAAGGGGAGGAAACCTTGGAGAACTTTCCAGTATTTTGCAGCATTCGAGAACATTTTTTTAATTTTTTCAAGCATTTTCGAGCATTTTCAAGCATTTCCGACCTTTTCCGACCATTTTCGAGCATTTTGGTAGCATTTTCGAGCTTTTTCAAGCAATTTCGAGTATTTCAACATTTGCGAACATTTTCATGAATTTCCGACCATGTTGGAAGCAGTCGGGCTTTTCTTTCGTTTTAGAGCATTTGCGGGCATTTCTGAGCATCGAGCATTTGCGCGTATTTTCGAGCATTTTCCACCCCTGTCGACCACTTTCGATTTATTTTTCAGCATGTTCGATCATTTTCAAGTATTTTGTAGCATTTCCGCACATTTTCGTGCATTTGCGAGCATTTTCGAGCATTTTCAAGCATGTGCGAGATTTTTTAAGTATTTTCGAGTATTCGAGATCAATTTAAAAGCTTGTTCAAGCATTTCCGAGCATTTCCGAGCATTTCTGACCATTTCCGAGCATTTCTGAGCACTTTGGTAGCTTTTCGAGCAATTTCGAGCATTGTTTAACATTTTCCAACTTTTTTCTATCATTTTCGACCATTTTCGGTTATTGTTGAATATTTTCTTGCGTTTTCAGGGCATTTCTGAGCATTGTCGTGCATTTGCGAGCATTATCGAGCATTTTTCACGGCTTGCGACCATTCTTGATCATTTTGGAGCATTTTCGAACATTTTGAGCATTTTGAAGCATTTCCGAGCATTTTGTGCATTTGTGAGTATTTTCGAGAATTTTCAAGCACATTCGAGAATTTTCAAGTATTTTCGAGGATTCGAGAGCAATTTTGGAGCTATTTCAAGCATTTTTGAATATATTCAAGCATTTCCGAGCATTTCCGACCATTTCCAATCATTTCCGAACATTTTGGTAGCATTTTCTAGCTTTTTCGAGCATTTTCGAGCATTTTCGAGCATTTTCGAGCATTTTCGAGCATTTTCGAGCATTTTGTAGCATTGTCGAGCATGTTCGACTTTGTTTCGGGCAGGAAACCTTGAAACTAAAGACTGCTGGAGACGGCTGGGGCCTGGTGCCCGATAGCAAAGAGTGCAAGGGGAGGAAACCTTAAGACTGCTGGAGACGGCTAGGGCCTGGGTCTGGTAGCAAAGAGTGCAGGGGCAGGAAACCTTGAAACTAAAGACTGTTGGAGACGGCTGGGGCCTGGTGCTCGGTAGCAAAGAGTGCAGGGGGAGGAAACCTTGAAACTAAAGCTTGCTGGAGACGGCTGAGGCTTGGTGTTCGATAGCAAAGAGTGGGGGGGGGGGAACCTTGAAAGCAAAGACTACTGGAGACGGCTGGGCCTTGGTCCGATAGCAAAGAGTGCAGGGGCGCAGAGGGCGTGGAGGGCGCGGAGGGCGCGGAGGGCGCAGAGGGCGGGCGCGGAGGGTGTGGAGGGCGCGGCGGGCGCGGAGGGAGCGGCGGGCGCGGAGGGCGCGAAGGGCGCGGAGGGTGCGCAGGGCGCGGAGGGCGCGGAGGGCGAGGGTGCGGCGGAGGGCGCAGAGGGCGCGAGGGTGCGGCGGAGGGCGCGGAGGGCGCAGAGGGCGGAGGGTGCGGCGGAGGGCGCGAGGCTGCCGCGGAGGGCGCGGAGGGGCGCAGAGGGCGCGGAGCGGTGCGGAAGGCGCGGTGCGGCGCGGAGGGCGCGGAGCGGCGCGGAGGGCGCGGAGCGGCGCGGAGGGCGCAGCATTTCCGAGCATTTCCATAGCATTTCCGACCATTTCCGAGCATTTCTGAGCACTTTGGTAGCTTTTTCCAGCAATTTCGAGCATTGTCCAACATTTTCTAACATTTTTCGACCATTTTCGACCATTTTAGGTTATTGTCGAATATTTTCTTGCGTTTTCCAGGGCATTTCTGATATTGTCGCGCAGTTGCGAGCATTATCGAGCATTTTCTACGACTTGCGAACATTTTTGATTATTTTGGGACATTTTCGAGCATTTTGAAGCATTTCCGAGCGTTTTCGTGCATTTGCGAGCATTTTCGAGCATTTTCAAGCATGTGCGAGATTTTTTCAAGTATTTTCGAGCATTCGAGATCAATTTTGGAGCTTTCTCAAGCATTTTCGTACTTTTTCAAGCATTTTCGAGCATTACCGAGCAGTTCTGAGCACTTTGGTAGCTTTTTCGAGCAATTTCGAGCATTGTTTAACATTTTCCAACTTTTTTCGACCATTTTCGACCATTTTCGGTTATTGTCGAATATTTTCTTGCGTTTTCCAGGGCATTTCTGAGCATTGTCGCGCATTTGCGAGCATAGCATTTTCCAAGACTTGCGACCATTTTTGATCATTTTGGAGCATTTTTTGAACATTTTCCGGCATTTTGAAGCATTGTGCATTTGCGAGTATTTCGAGAATTTTCAAGCACGTTCGAGAATCTTCAAGTATTTTCGAGCATTCGAGAGCAATTTTGGAGCTTTTTCAATGCATTTTCGAACATTTTCAAGCATTTTCGAGCATTTCTGACCATTTCCAACCATTTCCGAACATTTTGGTAGCATTTTGTAACTTTTTCGAGCATTTTCTAGCATTTTGTAGCATTGTCGAGCATGTTCGACTTTGTTTCGGGTACCTTGAAACTAAAGACTGCTGGAGACGGCTGGGGCCTGGTGCCCGATAGCAAAGAGTGCAAGGGGAGGAAACCTTAAGACCCCTGGGTCCGATAGCTAAGAGTGCAGGGGCAGGAAATCTTGAAACCCAGATTCGGGCCATAGAGCCTCTTCGCAGAGCAAGCAAACGGGGAAAAGCTTAAACTTGAAACCCAGATTCGGGCCATAGAGCCTTTTCGCAGAGCAAGCAAACCTGGGAAAAGCTTAAACTTGAAACCCAGATTCGGGCCATAGAGCCTCTTCGCAAAGCAAGCAAACCTGGGAAAAGCTTAAGCTTGAAACCCAGATTCGGGCCATAGAGCCTCTTCGCAAAGCAAGCAAACCTGGGAAAAGCTTAAACTTGAAACCCAGATTCGGGCCATAGAGCCTCTTCACAAAGCAAGCAAAAACTCACCCGAAAGGAATCTTAGGGTTTAGGGTCTTCGTACTCAGCGTTTCAAACAAGATGTGTTTATCTATTCTGCTGCCTCGTTTGTCAAACAAGTTTTTTTTTTTTATATGAGGTTCTTGGCAGAATCCGAAAAGAATCCTACTAGCATGTCACGGACAGAAAAAAAACGCCAGTCTGTTACGGCATGCTTGCGTGTCAACCCAATGAGCAGCTGTGCTGCAAGTTCACTCGCTTATAATCAAGCGGTGGGAGAAGGGGGGGGGGGGGGGGGGGGGGGGCGGGGCGGACCAATAAGTGGCGCAGCAGACTCGTTAATTCTCAAGACGTTCGGAGTGCTTGCCCTTTGGGCCCAGAAAGCCGGAAATGCCAAGCTTGGCCTTCGGCGCTCAACGCTACACCTTAAAGCTTCAACCCCGCACCACCGACCGAGGGCCTCACGAATTCTTTCTGTCTCACGAGGTTTACGTGCCCTTTTCCTCTTCAATTTCATACAGATCTTCTTTCTTCCCTGTATTGTCGGGCCGAAACTGTTTGGAATTTTCGCTGGTGTAATATTTCGTGGTAACCTGGATTCTTTAAGTAGCCTGGATTCTTAGGGTAGCGTCCATTCTCAGGCTTGAGTTTGGTTTCTTGCTGGTAGCTTGGATCTTTAGGTAGTGGGCGACACGTTTTTCGATATATGTTGAATTTTGTAGGGAAAAGTTGGTTGAGTGTTGTTTTTGGCGGTTGGATTCTGAAGTGACGCATCTACATGTGTGTTTCGTGCATGACGTTGCCGCCTGCTTTTGCTCAAACAGTCTGTAGGGGCGCGGTGGGGGGTCCGGGCGCTGGTGGGCGGGTGGGCGTCGACCTGCCCGGCGTCAAGGCGCGGAAAAGCTGACGGGCGAGAGGGACAGAGAGAGAGAGAGAGAGTGAGAGAGAGAGAGTCAAAGAGAGAAAGGGAGAGGGAGAGGGAGAGAGAGAGAGGGAGGGGGGAGTGAGAGAGAGCTGGGGAAAAAAAAACGTGTTCGTCAGGCTACAAGGTGGACGGCGAGTACTTCGATGGAGGTAAGCCCTCGCCTGCACCTGCTTGCTGTGTGTTGCTTGTATGTGAGTGAGAGTGAGAGTGAGAGTGACAGTGAGAGTGAGAGTGAGAGTGAGAGTGAGAGTGAGAGTGAGAGTGAGAGTGAAGTGAGAGAGAGAGAGAGAGAGAAAGAGAGAGAGAATTGCAAGTGACATGGCGAGAAGGCTAAGCCAAGGACCTTCAATAATACTAATAATCATAATAAAAATAATAATAATTGATCTTCGATCAAATATAATCATAATAATCATAATAATAATTAAAGAAACAAAAAGAAACTAAGCTGGAAATATTAATAATAAGCAGGGATTATACTTTAGGGTTTAGGGTTTTCATTCAGAAATATTCGATTAATCGGAACAAAATTCTGAGGTCTTATGAATATCTAATGATGATCGTGAAACCTCGGAATTTAATTAATCAAATATCCTGAGGTTTCATGATCATCCTTCGATATTCATAAAACCTCATTGCAGAGAGAAGAGATAAGAGAGATAAGAGAAAAGAGAAGAAAGAAGAGAGAAGAGAGACAACTAATTATATTGATGCAGAGAAATTCAATCAATCGGATTAAATTTCTGAGGTCTTATGAATATCTAAGGATGATCGTGAAACCTCGGAATTTGATTAATCAAATATCCTGAGGTTTCACGATGATTCTTCGATATTCATAAAACCTCATTGTGGAGAGAAGAGAAAAGGGAGATGAGAGAAAAGAAAAGAGAGAAGAGAGAAAATTAATTATATATATTCAGAGAAATTCGATCAATCGGGCCAAAATTCTGAGGTCTTATGAATATCTAAGGATGATCGTGAAACCTCGGAATTTAATTAATCAAATATCCTGAGGTTTCACGATGATTCTTCGATATTCATAAAACCTCATTGTGGAGAGAAGAGAAAAGGGAGATGAGAGAAAAGAAAAGAGAGAAGAGAGAAAATTAATTATATATATTCAGAGAAATTCGATCAATCGGGCCAAAATTCTGAGGTCTTATGAATATCTAAGGATGATCGTGAAACCTCGGAATTTAATTAATCAAATATCCTGAGGTTTCATGATCATCCTTCGATATTCATAAAACCTCATTGCAGAGAGAAGAGATAAGAGAGATAAGAGAAAAGAGAAGAAAGAAGAGAGAAGAGAGACAACTAATTATATTGATGCAGAGAAATTCAATCAATCGGATTAAATTTCTGAGGTCTTATGAATATCTAAGGATGATCGTGAAACCTCGGAATTTAATTAATCAAATATCCTGAGGTTTCACGATGATTCTTCGATATTCATAAAACCTCATTGTGGAGAGAAGAGAAAAGGGAGATGAGAGAAAAGAAAAGAGAGAAGAGAGAAAAATAATTATATATATTCAGAGAAATTCGATCAATCGGGCCAAAATTCTGAGGTCTTATGAATATCTAAGGATGATCGTGAAACCTCGGAATTTAATTAGTCAAATATCCTGAGGTTTCATGATCATCCTTCGATATTCATAAAACCTCATTGCAGAGAGAAGAGATAAGAGAGATAAGAGAAAAGAGAAGAAAGAAGAGAGAAGAGAGAAGAGAGAAGAGAGAAGAGAGAAGAGAGAAGAGAGAAGAGAGAAGAGAGAAGAGAGAAGAGAGAAGAGCGAAGAGAGAAGAGAGAAGAGAGAAGAGAGAAGAGCGAAGAGAGAAGAGAGAAGAGAGAAGAGAGAAGAGAGAAGAGAGAAGAGAGAAGAGAGAAGAGAGAAGAGAGAAGATAGAAGAGAGAAGAGAGAAGAGAGAAGAGAGAAGAAAGAAGAGAGAAGAGAACAGAGAAAAGAAAGATATGATTTATATTCATTCAGAGAAATTCGATCAATCGGAGCAAAATTCTGAGGTCTTATGAATATCTAATGATGATCGTGAAACCTCAGAATTTGATTAATCAAATTTCTTGAGATTTCATGATCATTCTTTGATATTCATAAAATCTCATTGCAGAGAGAAGAGAAAAGATAAATAGGAGAAGAGATAAAAGAGAAGAGAGAAGAGAGAAGAGAGAAACCAGAAGAGAGAAGAGAGAAGAGAGAAGAGAGAAGAGAGAAGAGAGAAAAGAGAAGAGATAAGAGAGAAGAAAGAAGAGAGAAGAGAGAAGAGAGAAGAGAGAAGAGAGAAGAGAGAAGAGAGAAGAGAAAAGAGAGCAGAGAGAAGAGAGAAGAGAGAAGAGATAAGAGAGAAGAGAGAAGAGAGAAGAGAGAAGAGAGAAGAGAGAAGAATGAAGAGACAATAGAGAAGAGAAAAGAGAGAAGAGAGACCAGAGAAGAGAGAAGAGAGAAGAGAGAAGAGAGAAATTTCGGAACATTTTAATAAGGATCGTTCGTTACCTGTTGGACATGGAATGTTCTTCGGCGTGTTCGTTGGGCAGGAAACAATCATCTCCGAGCTGGAGTGGACAAGGCAAATTCGACTGTTTGACCAAAACAAAGCATTGCGCTGGCCTCAGAAGTTGTTGGTGCGATGTGATTCTGCCCAGTGCTGTGGATGTCAAAGTGATGCAATTCGATCAAGCGCGGGTAAACGGCGGGAGTAACTAGGACTCGGTTAAGGAATGCAAACCCTCGTCATCTAATCAGTGACACGTACGAATGCATTAACGAGATTCCCACTGTCCCTACCTACTATCTAGCGAAACCACAGCCAAGGGAACGGGCCTGGGATAATCAGCAGGGAAAGAAAGATCTTGTTGAGCTTGACTCTAGTCCGACTTTGTGAAATGACTTAGGAGGTGTAGTGTAGCGCCTTGTCTACCGAGGTGTCCCGTGCGTTCTCGACTGCCATCGAAATGCCGAGGGACAGACTTATTCACACCCTTGGTGGCATCTATAATCGCATCAGGTCTCCAAGGTTTGTAGCCTCTGGTCGATAGAGCAAAGTAGGTAAGGGAAGTCGGCAAAGTAGATCCGTAACTTCGGGAAAATGATTGGCTCTGACGGTTGGGCACAGGGCTCCTTGTTTTGACGTTTGAGCTGAGCAGAAGCTACTTGACGCCTCTGGTGGAGAGTGGAATCTTGCATGGCGAGGACTACCGGACATGGAATGCTCTTGGGCGTGTTCGCTGGGCAGCGAACCAACCGTCTCGGCACTGGAGTGGACAAGGGAAATTCGACTGTTTAACTAAAATAAAGCATTGCGCTGGCCTCAGAAGTTGTTGGTGCGATGTGATTCTGTCCAGTGCTGTGCATGTCAAAGTGATGAAGTTCAATCAAGCGCGGGTAAACGGCGGGAGTAACCAGGACTCGGTGAAGGTGTCCAAATGCCTCGTCA
>CAJNDS010001593.1:0-13488 GCA_905221605.1 Symbiodinium natans | reverse complement strand
AGCTTGATCTCTCGGGACCCTAAAGGAAGTGAAACCTGGAGCTCTCCTTCGGGAACCCTGAATAAAAGGTGAGACCAGAGCTCTGGAGGGGCCCTGAAGGAGGTGAAGCCTGGAGCTCTCTTTCGGGAACCCTGAAAACGTGAAACCAGGAGCTCTCGGGGGTCTCTGAAGGAGGTGAAGGCTTCTTATGTGATACCTTTCGACCCTGTTTTTGTGTAGGGAAGATCTGTGCCAGCTTGCCTTTTTTCCTCGGATGTTGTCTAGTCGACATATTCATACATACTAAAGGCATTCACCAACCTCTGCAATACCCTTCGTTGTTGACGTTGATCCATAGTAGCTAGGCACATGTCCAGGATCGCGTCCATCTGAGGGTCATCCTCTTTCTCCAGCTTGCTGAGCATTCGCTGGATTTGCTCGGTGCTGTCAAAGATGACGTTTAGGATGTCTTCGATGGAAACGTCTTGCTCAACATGGACTTCGTACAAGAGCTCAAACACGGCGTCGACATTCAGTGCCAGCATGCATGTTCCGCTGTCGCAGAGCCATTGCTGCTCCATCTTATTGACCTGGCCGTTTTCAAAGAATAGTCCAGGAATCTTCACAGCCTATCATCCCCGTATATTCTCTAAAAGCCACAGAGCTTTGGGAAACACTAACTTATGTGCTTACGAGTGGATTGATTTACAGAAACTGTCATGGTTTGCTAAAAAATCATTGTTTTGAGCAACTCAACCTTTGTAGACAGCCATCTGCATGAGCAAAGAAGGGCAGCACGTTCAGTATGCAGCTGCCGAAGCTGATCATGCACTTGGTCACGTTCACCGTTATCCAAATGAAATGGATCGTCGCTTTCCCAGTCATCCTTTGCAAATAGCATGGGAACCACTCTGCCAAAGCGCTCCAGCATCAGTGGTTCCCTTGCGGTTGACTGCAGCGCAACGCCAAGGGCGTCCAGTGCACGTGACATTTTCCGGTGCTCCATAAAGTGGTTGGTGCAAGGCTGCGGCATATTTAACTCTGTACTTCTTAATGTACTGTTCGGTTCAGGCCATGTTGTAGTGTCATGACTACATGACTGATACTGCAACGGAAAATGCTGCTGGAACACAGAGTGTTGCGTGGAGCTTGATCTTCGGGGAGCCTAAAGGAGGTGAAACCTGCAGCTCTCGGGGGCCTAAAGGAGGTGTGGAGCTCTCGGGGGGGCCTAAACCAGGAGCTTTCAGGGACCTAAAGGAGGTGGGAGCTCTCTCGGGTGAAACTTGGAGCTCTCGAAGGGGCCTAAAGGAGGTTTTGGGGGGCTAAGGGGGTGAAACCTGGAGCTTTTTGGGGGGGCCTAAAGGGGGTGATTTCGGGGGGGCTAAAGGAGGTGAAACCTGGAGCTCTCAGGGGGGCCTAAAGGAGGTGAAACCTGGAGCTCTCCGGGGGGGCCTTAAGGAGGTGAAACCTGGACCTCTCGGCAGGGGCCTAAAGGAGGTGAAGCCCGTAGCTCCGGGTGGGGGGGGGGGGGCCTAAAAAAGGTGAGACCTGGCTGCTTGATTCGATTCGCCGAAGCTGTATCTTGACCGTGGGTTTCTACGATAGAAGCTGCATAATTACCAGAATGGCATTTGCGAAGATGTCAGCTAGTAGTGGCTGTTATTTTCTGACATCAACACGCAGCACTGCAACCATTTTTTCTGATGATCACTATTTCAAGTGATGATACGCCGCACAACATGCGCTAAAATCTGCTCGCTCTTCTCCCCAAAACAGAATGTGCCCATCCTGTTTCGCCAGCAATGACACCAGTTTATACACATTCAGCATTTGACCAACACATCCATCCTGGTTGGGATTGCTGGAGGCTTGAATGCAGCTCGTCCAAGGCACCGAACCAGTCCATGTGAGAGGTACTCGCAGCAAAGCTTGTACTTGCGCCAAACCTTTCGAACGTAGTGACCCTTTACTATGCCGAGGGTAGTACTGGCGTGGTCTACCAAAGACAAACTCCAGTAGAGCAGGAAGAGCCAAGACTGCTTCGCCGCTTCCTGCTTGAACAGGATGGACGCCATGCCCAGCAAATAAAATCAACACGAAGCTGTGTCGAAATTGCTTGCATAAGCTTTGGAACACACAAGCTTTCTCGCAGGCAGCTGCTCCAGCTTTTTGCTTGCTATAGGTTCCATCTGACAGTTCCATGTGCGGACTTCCCCATGCAACCAGGGTGATTTGGTGATGAGCCAACCCAAGGTTCCGATGAACCCACGTCGATGCAAGGTATCCATCAACACCCTCGGCGATCTTGGCTCCAAACGTTTGCATGAATTCCAAATTCCCTGCCAAAGCAGCATGTGCCGGATCTGCCAGATCACTGCACTCAGCTGCTGGTAGGTCTATGTCCAAACAAACGTGATCCTCCACTCGTGGCCAGCGGTACTCTGTCACAATCCACTTCTGCAATCCCCTTTTCGCACGCTGCCGCCACTTGCACATAAGCTTGAAGAGCAAAAGAACAATGGGCGCCAAAGATACCAAAGGTATGCGCCGCATGGCGGAAGAACGCATGGCGCGTGTAGCAATATGCCACATTGCTGCAAAAGAACTACGAAGAAGTACATGCCAAAGTGGAAATTGCTGTATCAAGCAAGCAGTGAATATTGCTCACAAAGCACTATTGGATTTGACGCTCACAGCCCGAAACCAGCTGAAGCCTGGAGCGTGGCACCGCAAAACACATGCACTGGGATTCTGTCATGTGCTGCTAAGAGCGACATACGCTAAATTAGCCGAAACCCTGCTGGAAGCCTTGGAGCAAGTGAATCGCTGTGGGTGAGCCCTAAAGGAAGGGAAGCCTGGAGCTCTCGAGGGTCTAAAGCTTTTGGGGGCCCTAAAGGAGGAGAAGCCTACAGCCTTCGGGTGCCCTAAAAGAAGGTAAAGCCTGGAGCTTTCGGGGGTCTCAGCTCTAAAGGAAGTGAAACTGGAGCTCTCGGAAACTCTGAAGGAGTTCTGAAGGAGCTACTGCTTGGAACTCTCGGGGGAGTCGGGGCGCTAAAGGAAGTGAAACCTGGAGCTCTCGGGTGCCTAAAGGAGGTGAAACCTCGAGCTCTCGGGGGCGGTGGAGCCTGGAGTTTCGGGAGCTTTCGGGAGGGGAAGGCTAAAGGAAGTGAAACCTGGAGCTCTCGGGGGTGCCTAAAGAAGGTGAACTTGGGGGGCCTAAAGGAGGTGAAACCTGGAGCTCTCGGGGGGCCTAAAGGAGGTGAAGCCTGGAGATCTTGGGGGGGCCTAAAGGAGGTGAAACCTGGAGCTGTTAGGGAGGGTAAAGGAGGTGAAACCTGGAGCTCTTGGGGGGGCTTAAAGGAGGTGAAACCTGGAGCTCTCGGGGGGGCCTAAAGGAGGTGAAACCTGGAGCTCTCGGGGGGGCCTAAAGGAGGTGAAACCTGGAGTTTTGGGGGGGCCTAAAGGAGGTGAAACCTGGAGCTCCTGCGGGGGCTAAAGGAGGTGAAACCTTGAGCTCCTGGGAGGCCTGAAGGAGGTGAAACCTGGAGCTCCTGGAAAGGCCTAAAGGAGGTGAAACCTGGAGCTCTCCGGCGGGCCTAAAGGAGGTGAAACCTGGAGCTCTTGGGGGGCCTAAAGGAGGTGAAACCTGGAGGTCTGGGGGGGCCTAAAGGAGGTGAAACCTGGAGCTCTCGGGGGCCTAAAGGAGGTGAAACCTGGAGGTCTGGGGGGGCCTAAAGGAGGTGAAACCTGGAGCTCTCGGGGGCGCCTAAAGGAGGTGAAACCTGGATTCTCTTGGGCCCTAAAGGAGGTGAAACCTGGAGCTTTCGGGGGCCCTAAAGGAGGTGAAACCTGGAGCTCTCGGGGGGGCCTAAAGGAGGTGAAACCTGGAGCTCTTGGGGGGGCCTAAAGGAGGTGAAGCCTGGAGCTCTCGGGGGGCCTAAAGGAGTTGGGGGGCCTAAAGGAGGTGAAACCTGAAGCTCTCGGGAGGGCCTAAAGGAGGTGAAACCTGGAGCTTTCGGGGGGCCTAAAGGAGAAGGAGGTGGGGGCCTAAAGGATGTGAAACCTGGAGCTCTTGGGGGGGCCTAAAGGAGGTGAAACCTGGAGCTCTCGGGGGCGCCTAAAGGAGGTGAAACCTGGAGCTCTTGGGGCGCCTAAAGGAGGTGAAACCTGGAGCTCTTGGGGCGCCTAAAGGAGGTGAAACCTGGAGCTCTTGGGGGGGCCTAAAGGAGGTGAAACCTGGAGCTCTTGGGGGTGCCTAAAGGAGGTGAAACCTGGAGCTCTTGGGGTGCCTAAAGGAGGTGAAACCTGGAGCTCTTGGGGGGGCCTAAAGGAGGTGAAACCTGGAGCTCTTGGGGGGGCCTAAAGGAGGTGAAACCTGGAGCTCTTGGGGGGGCCTAAAGGAGGTGAAACCTGGAGCTGTTAGGGAGGGTAAAGGAGGTGAAACCTGGAGCTCTCGGGGTGCCTTAAAGGAGGTGAAACCTGGAGCTCTCGGGGTGCCTTAAAGGAGGTGAAACCTGGAGCTCTCGGGTGGCCTAAAGGAGGTGAAACCTGGAGCTCTTGGGGGGGCCTGAAGGAGGTGAAACCTGGAGCTCTCGGGGGGCCTAAAGGAGGTGAAACCTGGAGCTCTGGGGGGGGCCTAAAGGAGGTGAAACCTGGAGCTCTCGGGGGGCCTAAAGGAGGTGAAACCTGGAGCTCTCGGGGGCGTGTAAAGGAGGTCTGGAGCTCTTGGGGTGCCTAAAGGAGGTGAAACCTGGAGCTCTTGGGGGGGCCTAAAGGAGGTGAAACCTGGAGCTTTCGAGGGGCCTAAAGGAGGTGAAACCTGGAGCTCTCGGGGGCGCCTAAAGGAGGTGAAACCTGGAGCTCTCGGGGGGCCTAAAGGAGGTGAAACCTGGAGCTCTTGGGGGGGCCTAAAGGAGGTGAAACCTGGAGCTCTCGGGGGGCCTAAAGGAGGTGAAACCTGGAGCTCTCGGGGGCGCCTAAAGGAGGTGAAACCTGGCGCTCTCGGGGGCGCCTAAAGGAGGTGAAACCTGGAGCTCTTGGGGGGGCCTAAAGGAGGTGAAACCTGTAGCTCTTGGGGGGGCCTAAAGGAGGTGAAACCTGGAGCTCTCGGGGGCGCCTAAAGGAGGTGAAACCTGGAGCTCTCGGGGGGCCTAAAGGAGGTGAAACCTGGAGCTCTCGGGGGCGCCTAAAGGAGGTGAAACCTGGAGCTCTTGGGGTGCCTAAAGGAGGTGAAACCTGGAGCTCTTGGGGGGGCCTAAAGGAGGTGAAACCTGGAGCTTTCGAGGGGCCTAAAGGAGGTGAAACCTGGAGCTCTCGGGGGCGCCTAAAGGAGGTGAAACCTGGAGCTCTTGGGGGGGCCTAAAGGAGGTGAAACCTGGAGCTCTCGGGGGGGCTTAAAGGAGGTGAAACCTGGAGCTCTCGGGGTGCCTAAAAGGAGGTGAAACCTGGAGCTCTCGGGCGGCCTAAAGGAGGTGAAACCTGGCACCTGGACTCTTGGGGGGGGCCTAGACGAGGTGAAACCTGGAGCTCTTGGGGCCTAAAGGAGGTGAAACCTGGAGCTCTTGGGGGGGCTTTCACCTCTGTCTTGGTGATCCTAATGGAGGCGAAGCTTGATCTCTCGGGACCCTAAAGGAAGTGAAACCTGGAGCTCTCCTTCGGGAACCCTGAATAAAAGGTGAGGCCAGAGCTCTGGAGGGGCCCTGAAGGAGGTGAAGCCTGGAGCTCTCTTTCGGGAACCCTGAAAACGTGAAACCAGGAGCTCTCGGGGGTCTCTGAAGGAGGTGAAGGCTTCTTATGTGATACCTTTCGACCCTGTTTTTGTGTAGGGAAGATCTGTGCCAGCTTGCCTTTTTTCCTCGGATGTTGTCTAGTCGACATATTCATACATACTAAAGGCATTCACCAACCTCTGCAATACCCTTCGTTGTTGACGTTGATCCATAGTAGCTAGGCACATGTCCAGGATCGCGTCCATCTGAGGGTCATCCTCTTTCTCCAGCTTGCTGAGCATTCGCTGGATTTGCTCGGTGCTGTCAAAGATGACGTTTAGGATGTCTTCGATGGAAACGTCTTGCTCAACATGGACTTCGTACAAGAGCTCAAACACGGCGTCGACATTCAGTGCCAGCATGCATGTTCCGCTGTCGCAGAGCCATTGCTGCTCCATCTTATTGACCTGGCCGTTTTCAAAGAGTAGTCCAGGAATCTTCACAGCCTATCATCCCCGTATATTCTCTAAAAGCCACAGAGCTTTGGGAAACACTAACTTATGTGCTTACGAGTGGATTGATTTACAGAAACTGTCATGGTTTGCTAAAAAATCATTGTTTTGAGCAACTCAACCTTTGTAGACAGCCATCTGCATGAGCAAAGAAGGGCAGCACGTTCAGTATGCAGCTGCCGAAGCTGATCATGCACTTGGTCACGTTCACCGTTATCCAAATGAAATGGATCGTCGCTTTCCCAGTCATCCTTTGCAAATAGCATGGGAACCACTCTGCCAAAGCGCTCCAGCATCAGTGGTTCCCTTGCGGTTGACTGCAGCGCAACGCCAAGGGCGTCCAGTGCACGTGACATTTTCCGGTGCTCCATAAAGTGGTTGGTGCAAGGCTGCGGCATATTTAACTCTGTACTTCTTAATGTACTGTTCGGTTCAGGCCATGTTGTAGTGTCATGACTACATGACTGATACTGCAACGGAAAATGCTGCTGGAACACAGAGTGTTGCGTGGAGCTTGATCTTCGGGGAGCCTAAAGGAGGTGAAACCTGCAGCTCTCGGGGGGCCTAAAGGAGGTGTGGAGCTCTCGGGGGGGCCTAAACCAGGAGCTTTCAGGGACCTAAAGGAGGTGGGAGCTCTCTCGGGTGAAACTTGGAGCTCTCGAAGGGGCCTAAAGGAGGTTTTGGGGGGCTAAGGGGGTGAAACCTGGAGCTTTTTGGGGGGGCCTAAAGGGGGTGATTTCGGGGGGGCTAAAGGAGGTGAAACCTGGAGCTCTCAGGGGTGCCTAAAGGAGGTGAAACCTGGAGCTCTCCGGGGGGGCCTTAAGGAGGTGAAACCTGGACCTCTCGGCAGGGGCCTAAAGGAGGTGAAGCCCGTAGCTCCGGGTGGGGGGGGGGGGGGCCTAAAAAAGGTGAGACCTGGCTGCTTGATTCGATTCGCCGAAGCTGTATCTTGACCGTGGGTTTCTACGATAGAAGCTGCATAATTACCAGAAATGGCATTTGCGAAGATGTCAGCTAGTAGTGGCTGTTATTTTCTGACATCAACACGCAGCACTGCAACCATTTTTTCTGATGATCACTATTTCAAGTGATGATACGCCGCACAACATGCGCTAAAATCTGCTCGCTCTTCTCCCAAAAACAGAATGTGCCCATCCTGTTTCGCCAGCAATGACACCAGTTTATACACATTCAGCATTTGACCAACACATCCATCCTGGTTGGGATTGCTGGAGGCTTGAATGCAGCTCGTCCAAGGCACCGAACCAGTCCATGTGAGAGGTACTCGCAGCAAAGCTTGTACTTGCGCCAAACCTTTCGAACGTAGTGACCCTTTACTATGCCGAGGGTAGTACTGGCGTGGTCTTCCAAAGACAAACTCCAGTAGAGCAGGAAGAGCCAAGACTGCTTCGCCGCTTCCTGCTTGAACAGGATGGACGCCATGCCCAGCAAATAAAATCAACACGAAGCTGTGCCGAAATTGCTTGCATAAGCTTTGGAACACACAAGCTTTCTCGCAGGCAGCTGCTCCAGCTTTTTGCTTGCTATAGGTTCCATCTGACAGTTCCATGTGCGGACTTCCCCATGCAACCAGGGTGATTTGGTGATGAGCCAACCCAAGGTTCCGATGAACCCACGTCGATGCAAGGTATCCATCAACACCCTCGGCGATCTTGGCTCCAAACGTTTGCATGAATTCCAAATTCCCTGCCAAAGCAGCGTGTGCCGGATCTGCCAGATCACTGCACTCAGCTGCTGGTAGGTCTATGTCCAAACAAACGTGATCCTCCACTCGTGGCCAGCGGTACTCTGTCACAATCCACTTCTGCAATCCCCTTTTCGCACGCTGCCGCCACTTGCACATAAGCTTGAAGAGCAAAAGAACAATGGGTGCCAAAGATACCAAAGGTATGCGCCGCATGGCGGAAGAACGCATGGCGCGTGTAGCAATATGCCACATTGCTGCAAAAGAACTACGAAGAAGTACATGCCAAAGTGGAAATTGCTGTATCAAGCAAGCAGTGAATATTGCTCACAAAGCACTATTGGATTTGACGCTCACAGCCCGAAACCAGCTGAAGCCTGGAGCGTGGCACCGCAAAACACATGCACTGGGATTCTGTCATGTGCTGCTAAGAGCGACATACGCTAAATTAGCCGAAACCCTGCTGGAAGCCTTGGAGCAAGTGAATCGCTGTGGGTGAGCCCTCCCTAAAGGAAGGGAAGCCTGGAGCTCTCGAGGGTCTAAAGCTTTTGGGGGCCCTAAAGGAGGAGAAGCCTACAGCCTTCGGGTGCCCTAAAAGAAGGTAAAGCCTGGAGCTTTCGGGGGTATCAGCTCTAAAGGAAGTGAAACTGGAGCTCTCGGAAACTCTGAAGGAGTTCTGAAGGAGCTACTGCTTGGAACTCTCGGGGGAGTCGGGGCGCTAAAGGAAGTGAAACCTGGAGCTCTCGGGTGCCTAAAGGAGGTGAAACCTCGAGCTCTCGGGGGCGGTGGAGCCTGGAGTTTCGGGAGCTTTCGGGAGGGGAAGGCTAAAGGAAGTGAAACCTGGAGCTCTCGGGGGTGCCTAAAGAAGGTGAACTTGGGGGGCCTAAAGGAGGTGAAACCTGGAGCTCTCGGGGGGCCTAAAGGAGGTGAAGCCTGGAGATCTTGGGGGGGCCTAAAGGAGGTGAAACCTGGAGCTGTTAGGGGGGGTAAAGGAGGTGAAACCTGGAGCTCTTGGGGGGGCTTAAAGGAGGTGAAACCTGGAGCTCTCGGGGGGGCCTAAAGGAGGTGAAACCTGGAGCTCTCGGGTGGGCCTAAAGGAGGTGAAACCTGGAGTTTTGGGGGGGCCTAAAGGAGGTGAAACCTGGAGCTCTTGGGGGGGCCTAAAGGAGGTGAAACCTTGAGCTCCTGGGAGGCCTGAAGGAGGTGAAACCTGGAGCTCCTGGAAAGGCCTAAAGGAGGTGAAATCTAGAGCTCTTCCGGCGGGCCTAAAGGAGGTGAAACCTGGAGCTCTTGGGGGGCCTAAAGGAGGTGAAACCTGGAGGTCTGGGGGGGCCTAAAGGAGGTGAAACCTGGAGCTCTCGGGGGCCTAAAGGAGGTGAAACCTGGAGGTCTGGGGGGGCCTAAAGGAGGTGAAACCTGGAGCTCTCGGGGGCGCCTAAAGGAGGTGAAACCTGGATTCTCTTGGGCCCTAAAGGAGGTGAAACCTGGAGCTTTCGGGGGCCCTAAAGGAGGTGAAACCTGGAGCTCTCGGGGGGGCCTAAAGGAGGTGAAACCTGGAGCTCTTGGGGGGGCCTAAAGGAGGTGAAGCCTGGAGCTCTCGGGGGGCCTAAAGGAGTTGGGGGGCCTAAAGGAGGTGAAACCTGAAGCTCTCGGGAGGGCCTAAAGGAGGTGAAACCTGGAGCTTTCGGGGGGCCTAAAAAAAAAAGGCGAAGGAGGGGGGGGGGCCCTAAAGGATGTTAAACCTGGAGCTCTTGGGGGGGGCCAAAGGAGGTGACCTGGCGCTCTCGGAGGGGGGTCTAAAGGAGGTGAAACTGGAGCTCTTGGGGCGCCACTAAAGGAGGTTGAAACCTGGAGATCTTGGGGCGCCTAAAGGGCGGGAAACCGGAGGCTCTTGGGGGTGCCTCTAAAGGAGGTGAACTGGAGGCTCTGGGGGCTAAAGGAGGTGAAACCTGGAGATCTTGGGGGGGCCTAAAGGAGGTGAAACTGGAGCTCTTGGGGGGGTAAAGGAGGTGAAACCTGAGCTCTTGGGGGGGCCTAAAGGGGGGAACCCTGGAGCTCTCGGGGGGGCCGAAAGGAGGTGAAACCTGGAGCTCTCGGGGTGCCTTAAAGGAGGTGAAACCTGGAGCTCTCGGGGTGCCTTAAAGGAGGTGAAACCTGGAGCTCTCGGGTGGCCTAAAGGAGGTGAAACCTGGAGCTCTTGGGGGGGCCTGAAGGAGGTGAAGCCTGGAGCTCTCGGGGGGCCTAAAGGAAGTGAAACCTGGAGCTCTGGGGGGGGCCTAAAGGAGGTGAAACCTGGAGCTCTCGGGGGGCCTAAAGGAGGTGAAACCTGGAGCTCTCGGGGACGTGTAAAGGAGGTGAAACCTGGAGCTCTCGGGGTGCCTAAAGGAGGTGAAACCTGGAGCTCTTGGGGGGGCCTAAAGGAGGTGAAACCTGGAGCTCTTGGGGGGGCCTAAAGGAGGTGAAACCTGGAGCTCTCGGGGGGGCCTAAAGGAGGTGAAACCTGGAGCTCTCGGGGGGCCTTAAAGGAGGTGAAACCTGGAGCTCTCGGGGGGGCCTCCTAAAGGAGGTGAAACTGGAGCTCTTGGGGGGGCCTCTCTCTTAAAGGAGGTGAAACCTGGAGCCTCTCGGGGGGGCCTTAAAGGAGGTGAAAAACATGGAGCTCTTCGGGGGGCGCCTAAAGGAGGTGAAACCTGGCGCTTCTGGGGGCGCTAAAGGAGGTGAAACCGGCGCTCTTGGGGGGGCCTAAAGGGGGGGGGGTGAGGGGGGGTAGGGAAACCTGGAGCTCTTGGGGCGCCTAAAGGAGGTGAAACCTGGAGCTCTTGGGGGTGCCTAAAGGAGGTGAAACCTGGAGCTCTTGGGGGTGCCTAAAGGAGGTGAAACCTGGAGCTCTTGGGGTGCCTAAAGGAGGTGAAACCTGGAGCTCTTGGGGGGGCCTAAAGGAGGTGAAACCTGGAGCTCTTGGGGGGGCCTAAAGGAGGTGAAACCTGGAGCTTTCGAGGGGCCTAAAGGAGGTGAAACCTGGAGCTCTCGGGGGCGCCTAAAGGAGGTGAAACCTGGAGCTCTTGGGGGGGCCTAAAGGAGGTGAAACCTGGAGCTCTCGGGGGGGCTTAAAGGAGGTGAAACCTGGAGCTCTCGGGGTGCCTAAAAGGAGGTGAAACCTGGAGCTCTCGGGCGGCCTAAAGGAGGTGAAACCTGGCACCTGGACTCTTGGGGGGGGCCTAGACGAGGTGAAACCTGGAGCTCTTGGGGCCTAAAGGAGGTGAAACCTGGAGCTCTTGGGGGGGCTTTCACCTCTGTCTTGGTGATCCTAATGGAGGCGAAGCTTGATCTCTCGGGACCCTAAAGGAAGTGAAACCTGGAGCTCTCCTTCGGGAACCCTGAATAAAAGGTGAGACCAGAGCTCTGGAGGGGCCCTGAAGGAGGTGAAGCCTGGAGCTCTCTTTCGGGAACCCTGAAAACGTGAACAGGAGCTCTCGGGGGTCTCTGAGGGGGAAGGATCTTATGGGGACTACCGTTCGACAATGAGTTTTTGGGTAGGGAAGATCGGTGCACAGCGTGGGCCTTTTCTCGGAGTTGTCTAGTCGATATTATCATACTACTAAAGGCATTCACCAACCTCTTATGCAATCCCCTTCGTTTTGAAGTTGATCCATAGTAGCCAGGCACATGTCCAGGATCGTGTACATCTGAGGGTCATCCTCTTTCTCCAGCTTGCTGAGCATTCGCTGGATTTGCTCGGTGCTGTCAAAGATGACGTTTAGGATGTCCGAGGGGGGGCAGAAACGTTCTGTCACAAAATGGGACTTCGTACAAGAGCCAACACGCGGTTCGACATTCAGGCCGCAGGCAGTTCCGCTGTAGCAGCAGCCATTGCTGCTACTCTTATTGACTGGCGTTGTTCAAAGAATAGTCCCGGAATCTTTCACAGGCCCTTCATCCCGTAATGTCTCTAAAAGCCACAGAGATTTGGGGAAAACAATACCTTATGTGGTTACGAGTGGATTGATTTACCAGAACGGTCAGGGTTTGCTAAAAAAAAAAATCATTGTTTGAGCAACTCACCTTTGTAGACAGCCATCTGCAGGAGCAAAGAAGGGAAGCACGTTCAGTATGCAAGGCTGCGAAGCGGATCATGAACTTGGTCACGGTCCACCGTTATCCAAATGAAGGATCGTCGCTTACCAGGCATCCTTTTTGCAAATAGCATGGGAACCACTCTGCCAAAGCGCTCCAGCATCAGTGGTTCCCTTGCGGTTGACTGCAGCGCAACGCCAAGGGCGTCCAGTGCACGTGACATTTCCGGTGCTCTATAAAGTGGTTGGTGCAAGGCTGCGGCATATTTAACTCTGTACTTCTTAATGTAGTGTTCGGTTCAGGCCATGTTGTAGTGTCATGGCTACATGACTGATACTGCAACGGAAAATGCTGCTGGAACACAGAGTGTTGCGTGGAGCTTGATCTTCGGGGAGCCTAAAGGAGGTGAAACCTGCAGCTCTCGGGGGGCCTAAAGGAGGTGTGGAGCTCTCGGGGGGGCCTAAACCAGGAGCTTTCAGGGACCTAAAAAGGAGGTGGGAGCTCTCTCGGGTGAAACTTGGAGCTCTCGAAGGGGCCTAAAGGAGGTTTTGGGGGGCTAAGGGGGTGAAACCTGGAGCTTTTTGGGGGGGCCTAAAGGGGGTGATTTCGGGGGGGCCTTAAGGAGGTGAAACCTGGACCTCTCGGCAGGGGCCTAAAGGAGGTGAAGCCCGTAGCTCCGGGTGGGGGGGGGGGGGCCTAAAAAAGGTGAGACCTGGCTGCTTGATTCGATTCGCCGAAGCTGTATCTTGACCGTGGGTTTCTACGATAGAAGCTGCATAATTACCAGAAATGGCATTTGCGAAGATGTCAGCTAGTAGTGGCTGTTATTTTCTGACATCAACACGCAGCACTGCAACCATTTTTTCTGATGATCACTATTTCAAGTGATGATACGCCGCACAACATGCGCTAAAATCTGCTCGCTCTTCTCCCAAAAACAGAATGTGCCCATCCTGTTTCGCCAGCAATGACACCAGTTTATACACATTCAGCATTTGACCAACACATCCATCCTGGTTGGGATTGCTGGAGGCTTGAATGCAGCTCGTCCAAGGCACCGAACCAGTCCATGTGAGAGGTACTCGCAGCAAAGCTTGTACTTGCGCCAAACCTTTCGAACGTAGTGACCCTTTACTATGCCGAGGGTAGTACTGGCGTGGTCTACCAAAGACAAACTCCAGTAGAGCAGGAAGAGCCAAGACTGCTTCGCCGCTTCCTGCTTGAACAGGATGGACGCCATGCCCAGCAAATAAAATCAACACGAAGCTGTGTCGAAATTGCTTGCATAAGCTTTGGAACACACAAGCTTTCTCGCAGGCAGCTGCTCCAGCTTTTTGCTTGCTATAGGTTCCATCTGACAGCTCCATGTGCGGACTTCCCCATGCACACAGGGTGATTTGGTGATGAGCCAACCCAAGGTTCCGATGAACCCACGTCGATGCAAGGTATCCATCAACACCCTCGGCGATCTTGGCTCCAAACGTTTGCATGAATTCCAAATTCCCTGCCG
>CAJNDS010001592.1:0-13493 GCA_905221605.1 Symbiodinium natans | reverse complement strand
GGTTTAGGGTTTGCGCCGAAGCTGGAGGAGGATATGACATGGCCGGACGGGCGAACAAACTTGAAATTTGTTTCGGTTCCGGAGCACGCTCAAGGCCACCGAGAATGGGGCCTTGCTTCGGCCACATTATTTCACGCGTTTCCCTCCCGCGCCGTCAAGTGCGGCTCCCACCCTTAGCCAGCTCCGCCTTTTAGGGTTTAGTTTCCTAAACTCATGTTTAGGAAACTCTCTTGTTTTTTTCTCACTCACCTTCTTGTATGCGTTCTTGTCGGGGTGTATTACACCCTAGTCAAAGTTGCTTGTTTGTTCCACCGCGATCTTAGTCCTCTTGCAGCCTGCTAGTCCTGCAGGGGGGTCAACCGGAGGTTTTGCGCCCAGGGGAAAAGAGACCGATGGTTGACCGTAGCTTTTAAGCACCGTACTGGTGCTCAGATCACAAAGAAAACCGAAGAGCATGTTTGGGTCGAACGGAGGTTTCTGCCCGGGGGAAGACATCGGTGGTTGACCGTAGCTTTCGAGCCCGGCACTTGTACTATATCAATCCACAGGTGGGTCGACCGCGAGTTGCTTGGAGGTTCTGCTGTCAGAGGAGGACGTCGCTTGTTAGACGTAGCTCTTGAGCACCGTACTTGTGCTCTATCAGCATGTAAATCCGCGATGCTTTTTTTTTTTGGGTCGACCGGAGGTTTTGCCAGCAGGGAGGTTTCATGCCCGGGGGAAAGACCGTTGCGTTGATTGGAGGTTTTGCGCCCGGGAGAAAAACATCGGCGGGGGAAAGGCAGCGTTTAAGCACCGTCCTGGCACGACACCAAAGGCAGGTATTAAGCCCGGTACTTGTGCTATATCAGGATACAGATCCGAGGTGCTGTCGGGGGAAAGACATCACTGGTTGGATGTAGCTTTTGAGCACCGTTCTCGTGCTCTATCAACATATGAATCGCGAAGCCATTTGGGCCCACCGGAGGTTTTGCGCCCGGGGGAAAGACCGTTGCATTGATTGGAGGTTTTGCGCCCGAGGGAAAACCATCTTTGAATTGATTGGAGGCTTTACGCCTCCTGTAGATCCGCGAAGCATTTCTGTGTCGATTGGAGGTTTTGCGAGCATGGAAAGACCGGAGGTTTTGCGTCCCGGGGGAAAACCGTTCATTGATTGGAGGTTTTGCGCCCGGGGGGAAAAACATCTGCGGCGGCTGACCGTAGCTAGTGATTCCACCCTGCTTCCACCTTGCTTCCAGCTCGCTTCCACGTTGCTTGCACTTTGCTTCCACCTTGCTTCCACCTTGCTTCTACCGTTCTTCAACCTTGCTTCCATCTTGCTGCCACCTTGCTTCCACCTTGTTTCCACTTGCTTCCACCTTCCTTGCGCGTTGCCTCCACCTTGTTTATGACTTAGCATGGCTTAGCCAAAGTCCGAAAATCCGCGTGGGGTACCGTTTACAGTTCAAGTGCCAAACTATAGAAAGTGGCCCCTAAATTATAGACGCTTATAGTTTAACCAAAGTCCGAAAATCCGCGTGGGGGTAGCGTTTGCAGTTTAGGTGCCAAACTGTAGAAAGTGGCCCCAAACTTTCGACGTTTATAGTTTAGCCAAAGTCCGAAAATCCGCGTGGGGGTACCATATATAGTTTAGGTGCCGAACTATAGAAAGAGGCCCCTAAACTATAGACGTTTATAGTTTAGCCAAAGTCCGAAAACCCGTGTAGGGGTAACGTTTACAGTTTAGGTGCCAAACTATAGAAAGTGCCCCAAACTTTCAACGTTTATAGTGTAGCCACAGTCGAAAATCCGCGCGGGGGTACCATTTATAGTGTAAGTGCCGAACAATAGAAAGTCGCCCCTAAACTATAAACGTTTATAGTTTAACCAAAGTCCGAAAATCCGCGCGGGGGTACTGCTTACAGTTTGAAAGTGCCCCTAAACTATAGACGTTTATAGGTTCGCAAAAGTCCGAAAATCCACGTGAGGTTACAATTTACAGTTCAGGTGCCAAACTATAGAAAGTGACCCCTAAAACTATAGGTGTTTATAGCTTAGCCAAAGTCCGAAAATCCGCGTGGGGGCACCGCTTGCAGTTTAGGTGCCAAACTATAGAAAGTGGCCCCTAAACTAAAGACGTTTATAGTTTAGCCAAAGTCCGAAAATCCGCGTGGGGGTACCGTTTACAATAAAGGGGGGCTCCTAAACTGTAAACGTTTATAGTTTAGGCGCTAAACTATAAAGAGGGGCTCCTAAACTGTAAACGCTTATAGTCTAGGCGCTAAACTATAAAGAGTGGCTCCGAAACTATAGACGTTTATAGTTTAGGCGCTAAACTATAAAGAGGGGCTCCGAAACTGTAAACGTTTATAGTTTAGGCACTAAACTATAAAGAGGGGCTCCTAAACTGTAAACGTTTATAGTTTAGGCGCTAAACTATAAAGGGGGGCTCCTAAACTTTAAACGTTTATAGTTTAGGCGCTAAACTATAAAGAGGGGCTCCGAAACTGTAAACGTTTATAGTTTAGGCGCTAAACTATAAAGAGGGGCTCCTAAACTATAGACGTTTATAGTTTAGGCACTAAATTATAAAGAGTGGCTCCTAAACTATAGACGTTTATAGTTTAGGCGCTAAACTATAAAGGTTGGCTCCCACATTATAGACGTTTATAGTTTAGGACCATCCGTGGGGGGTCCCCCCAGGATTGGCCTGGACCGAGCTTCAAAATGCGATTTTTTAGTACACAAATCGATGCGGGAAATGCTGCCTCCAATTTCTGGATTTCGCCCTAAACTATAGAGCCCCAAACTCTAGAGCCTAAACTATAAACGTTCATAGTTTCGGCGCTAAACTATAAAGCTTGACCCCTAAACTATAAACGTTTATAGTTTAGCCGCTAAACTATAAAGGTTGGCTCCTAAACTATAAACGTTTATAGTTTAGGAACATCCGTGGGGGGTCCCCCAGGATTGGCCTGGACCCAGCTTAAAAGTGCGATTTTTAGTACAGAAATCGATGCCCGAAATGCTGCCTCCAATTTCTTCTGATTTTTGCCCCAAACTACAGAGTCTAAACTATAAACGTCTATAGTTTCGGCGCTAAACTATAAAGCCTGACTCCTAAACTATAGACGTTTATAGTTTAGCCGCTAAACTATAAAGGTTGGCTCCTAAATTATAGACGTTTATAGTTTAGGCGCTAAACTATAAAGAGGGGCTCCTAAACTATAGACGTTTATAGTTTAGGCGCTAAACTATAAAGATTGGCTCCTAAACTATAGACGTTTATAGTTTAGGCGCTAAACTATAAAGGTTGGCTCCTAAACTATAGACGTTTATAGTTTAGGCGCTAAACTATAAAGAGTGGCTCCTAAACTATAGACGTTTATAGTTTAGGCGCTAAACTATAAAGGTTGGCTCCTAAACTATAGACGTTTATAGTTTAGGCGCTAAACTATAAAGAGGGGCTCCTAAACTATAGACGTTTATAGTTTAGGCGCTAAACTATAAAGGTTGGCTCCCACATTATAGACGTTTATAGTTTAGGACCATCCGTGGGGGGTCTCCCAGGATTGGCCTGGACCGAGCTTCAAAATGCGATTTTTTAGTACAGAAATCGATGCCGGAAATGCTGCCTCCAATTTCTGGATTTTGCCTTAAACTATAGAGCCCCAAACTCTAGAGCCTAAACTATAAACGTTTATAGTTTCGGCGCTAAACTATAAAGCTTGACCCCCAAACTATAAACGTTTATGGTTTAGCCGCTAAACTATAAAGTTGGCTCCTAAACTATAGAAGCGTTTATAGTTTAGGACCATCCGTGGGGGGTCCCCCAGGATTGGCTTGGACCGAGCTTCAAAATGCGATTTTTTAGTACAGAAATCGATGCCGGAAATGCTGCCTCCAATTTCTGGATTTTGCCCTAAACTATAGAGCCCCAAACTCTAGAGCCTAAACTATAAACGTTTATAGTTTCAGCGCTAAACTATAAAGCTTGACCCCTAAACTATAAACGTTTATAGTTTAGCCGCTAAACTATAAAGGTTGGCTCCTAAACTATAGAAGCGTTTATAGTTTAGGACCATCCGTGGGGGGTCCCCCAGGATTGGCCTGGACCGAGCTTCAAAATGCGATTTTTTAGTACAGAAATCGATGCCGGAAATGCTGCCTCCAATTTCTGGATTTTGCCCTAAACTATAGAGCCCCAAACTGTAGAGCCTAAACTATAAACGTCTTTGGTTTCGGCGCTAAACTATAAAGCCTGACTCCTAAACTATAGACGTTTATAGTTTAGCCGCTAAACTATAAAGCCTAAACTATAAAGCCCTAAACTATAGACGCTAAACTATAAACGTCTATAGTTTAGAGCCAAAACTATAGAGCATAAACTATAAACGTTTATAGTTTAGACGCAAAACTATAGAAATCTTTATAGTTTAACCGTGATTTCGGGCAGGTTTTGGGGTATATATATAATATATTGTCAGTACTGACACCGCTCCACTGCCTAGCGGTGGCACGGCACGCTCTCTGGTAAGACAGTTGAACTGCTGTATAGGCATATTGTATGTGCGATGCCCATGCAGCCACTTGCTTTGGGCGGCTCGGCTGGTGGGAAAGGAGCGAAGCTCCCCCACCAGCCACGCCTGAGTTTAGGGTTTAGGGTTTAGGGTTTAGGGTTTAGGGTTTAGGGTTTAGGGTTTAGGGTTTAGGGTTTAGGGTTTAGGGTTTAGGGTTTATGGGTTTAGGGGTTTAGGGTTTAGGGTTTAGGGTTTAGGGTTTAGGGTTTAGGGTTTAGGGTTTAGGGTTTAGGGTTTAGGGTTTAGGGTTTAGGGTTTAGGGTTTAGGGTTTAGGGTTTAGGGTTTAGGGTTTAGGGTTTAGGGTTAGGTTTAGGGTTTAGGGTTTAGGGTTTAGGGTTTAGGGTTTAGGGTTTAGGGTTTAGGGTTTAGGGTTTAGGGTTTAGGGTTTAGGGTTTAGGGTTTAGGGTTTAGGGTTTAGGGTTTAGGGTTTAGGAGTTAGGGTTTAGGGTTTAGGGTTTAGGGTTTAGGGTTTAGGGTTTAGGGTTTAGGGTTTAGGGTTTAGGGTTTAGGGTTTAGGGTTTAGGGTTTAGGGTTTAGGGTTTAGGGTTTAGGGTTTAGGGTTTAGGGTTTAGGGTTTGCGCCGAAGCTGGAGAAGGATATGACATGGCCGGACGGGCGAACAAACTTGAAATTTGTTTCGGTTCCGGAGCACGCTCAAGGCCACCGAGAATGGGGCCTTGCTTCGGCCACATCATTTCACGCGTTTCCCTCCCGCGCCGTCAAGTGCGGCTCCCACCCTTAGCCAGCTCCGCCTTTTAGGGTTTAGTTTCCTAAACTCATGTTTAGGAAACTCTCTTGTTTTTTTCTCACCGCCCTTCTTGTATGCGTTCTTGTCGGGGTGTATTACACCCTAGTCAAAGTTGCTTGTTTGTTCCACCACGATCTTAGTCCTCTTGCAGCCTGCTAGTCTTGCAGGGGGGGTCAACCGGAGGTTTTGCACCCGGGGGAAAGAGACCGATGGTTGACCGTAGCTGTTAAGCACTGTACTGGTGCTCAGATCACAAAGAAAACCGAAGAGCATGTTTGGGTCGAACGGAGGTTTCTGCCCGGGGGAAGACGTCGGTGGTTGACCGTAGCTTTCGAACCCGGTACTTGTGTTATGTCAATCCACAGGTGGGTCGACCGCGAGTTGATTGGAGGTTCTGCTGTCGGGAGGAGGACGTGGCTTGTTAGACGTAGCTTTTGAGCACCGTGCTTGTGCTCTATCAGCGTGTACATCCGCGAAGCATTTTTTTGGGTCGACCGGAGGTTTTGCCAGCAGGGAGGTCTTATGCCCGGGAGAAAGACCGTTGCGTTGATTGTGCCAGCAGGGAGGTTTCATGCCTGGGGGAAAGACCGTTGCGTTGATTGGAGGTTTTGCGCCCGGGAGAAAAACATCGGCGGGGGAAAGGCAGCGTTTAAGCACCGTCCTGGCACGACACCAAAGGCAGGTATTAAGCCCGGTAGTTGTGCTACATCAGGATACAGATCCGAGGTGCTGTCGGGGGAAAGACATCACTAGTTGGATGTAGCTTTTGAGCACCGTTCTCGTGCTCTATCAACATATGAATCGCGAAGCCATTTGGGCCCACCGGAGGTTTTGCGCCCGGGGGAAAGACCGTTGCATTGATTGGAGGTTTTGCGCCCGAGGGAAAACCATCTTTGAATTGATTGGAGGCTTTACGCCTCCTGTAGATCCGCGAAGCATTTCTGTGTCGATTGGAGGTTTTGCGAGCATGGAAAGACCGGAGGTTTTGCGTCCCGGGGGAAAACCGTTCATTGATTGGAGGTTTTGCGCCCGGGGGGAAAAACATCGGCGGCGGCTGACCGTAGCTAGTGATTCCACCCTGCTTCCACCTTGCTTCCAGCTCGCTTCCACGTTGCTTGCACTTTGCTTCCACCTTGCTTCCACCTTGCTTCTACCGTTCTTCAACCTTGCTTCCATCTTGCTGCCACCTTGCCTCCACCTTGCTTCCACCTTGTTTCCGCTTGCTTCCACCTTCCTTGCGCGTTGCCTCCACCTTGTTTATGACTTAGCATGGCTTAGCCAAAGTCCGAAAATCCGCGTGGGGTACCGTTTACAGTTCAAGTGCCAAACTATAGAAAGTGGCCCCTAAATTATAGACGCTTATAGTTTAAACAAAGTCCGAAAATCCGCGTGGGGGTAGCGTTTGCAGTTTAGGCGCCAAACTGTAGAAATTGGCCCCAAACTTTCAACGTTTATAGTTTAGCCAAAGTCCGAAAATCCGCGTGGGGGTACCATATATAGTTTAGGTGCCGAACTATAGAAAGTGGCCCCCGAACTTTTGACGTTTATAGTTTAGCCAAAGTCCGAAAACCCGTGTGGGGGTAACGTTTACAGTTTAGGTGCCAAACTATAGAAAGTGGCCCCAAACTTTCAACGTTTATAGTGTAGCCACAGTCGAAAGGGGTACCATTTATAGTGTAAGTGCCGAACAATAGAAAGTCGCCCCTAAGCTATAAACGTTTATAGTTTAGCCAAAGTCCGAAGATCCGCGCGGGGGTACCGCTTACAGTTTGAAAGTGCCCCTAAACTATAGACGTTTATAGGTTCGCAAAAGTCCGAAAATCCACGTGAGGTTACAATTTACAGTTCAGGCGCCAAACTATAGAAAGTGACCCCTAAAACTATAGGTGTTTATAGCTTAGCCAAAGTCCGAAAATCCGCGTGGGGGCACCGCTTGCAGTTTAGGTGCCAAACTATAGAAAGTGGCCCCTAAACTAAAGACGTTTATAGTTTAGCCAAAGTCCGAAAATCCACGTGGGGGTACCGTTTACAGTTTAGGTGCCAAACTGTCGAAGGTGGCCCCAAAAACTGTCGACGTTTATAGTTCAGCCAAAGGCCGAAAATCCGCGTGGGGGTACCGTTTACAGTCTAGGCCAACATCCGAAAATCCGCGCGAGGGTACCGTTTACAGTTCAGGTGCCAAACTATAGACAGTGGCCCCTAAACTATAGACGCTTACAGTGTAGCCAAAGTCCGAAAATCCGCGTAGGGGGTACCGTTTTGCACGTTTACAGTCAGGTGTCAAGCTATAGAAAGTGACCCCTAAAGCAATAGACGTTTATAGTTTAGCCAAAGTCCGAGAATCCGTGTGGGGGTACCATTCACGGTTTAGGTGACACACTAAAGAAAGCGGCCCCTGAACTATAGACGCTTATAGTTTAACCAAAGTCCGAAAATCCGCGTGGGGGGTACCGTTTACAGTTTAGGTGCCAAACTGTAGAAAGTGGCCCCAAATGTTCGACGTTTATAGTTTAGCCAATGTCCGAAAATCCGCGTGGGGGTACCGTGCACAGTTTAGGCCCGCGGGGGTACCGTTTATGCCAAACTATAGAAAGCGACCCCTATAAACTGTAGACGTTTGTAGTGTTGGCGTTAAACTATAAAGAGTGGCTCCTAAACTATAGACGTTTATAGTTTAGGCGCTAAACTATCAAGCTTGGCTCCTAAACTATAGACGTTTATAGTTGAGGCGCTGAACTATACAGGTTGGCTCCTGACCTATGGACCTTACTAGTTTAGGCGCTAAACTATAAGGAGTGGCTCTTAAACTATAGACGTCTAAAGTTTAGGCGCTAAACTATAAAGGGGGGCTCCTAAACTGTAAACGTTTATAGTTTAGGCGCTAAACTATAAAGAGGGGCTCCTAAACTGTAAACGCTTATAGTCTAGGCGCTAAACTATAAAGAGTGGCTCCGAAACTATAGACGTTTATAGTTTAGGCGCTAAACTATAAAGAGGGGCTCCGAAACTGTAAACGTTTATAGTTTAGGCGCTAAACTATAAAGAAGGGCTCCTAAATTAAAGACGTTTATAGTTTAGGCGCTAAACTATAAAGAGTGGCTCCTAAACTATAGACGTTTATAGTTTAGGCGCTAAACTATAAAGAGTGGCTCCTAAACTATAGATGTTTATAGTTTAGGCGCTAAACTATAAAGAGGGGCTCCTAAACTGTAAACGTTTATAGTGTAGGCGCTAAACTACAAAGATGGCTCCGACACTTTTAGACGTTTATAGTTTAGGCGCTAAACTATAAAGAATGGCTCCGAAACTATAGACGTTTATGGTTTAGGCGCTAAACTATAAAGAGGGGCTCCTAAACTGTAAACGTTTATAGTTTAGGCGCTAAACTATAAAGAATGGCTCCTAAACTATAGATGTTTATAGTTTAGGCGCTAAACTATAAAGAGGGGCTCCTAAATTATCGACGTTTATAGTTTAGGCGCTAAACTATAAAGAGGGGCTCTTAAACTATAGACGTCTATAGTTTAGGCGCTAAACTCTAAAGGGGGGCTCCTAAACTGTAAACGTTTATAGTTTAGGCGCTAAACTATAAAGAGGGGCTCCTAAACTGTAAACGCTTATAGTCTAGGCGCTAAACTATAAAGAGTGGCTCCGAAACTATAGACTTTTATAGTTTAGGCGCTAAACTATAAAGAGGGGCTCCGAAACTGTAAACGTTTATAGTTTAGGCGCTAAACTATAAAGGGGGGCTCCTAAACTGTGAACATTTATAGTTTAGGCGCTAAACTATAAAGAGTGGCTCCTAAATTAAAGACGTTTATAGTTTAGGCGCTAAACTATAAAGAGGGGCTCCTAAACTGTAAACGTTTATAGTTTAGGCGCTAAACTATAAAGAATGGCTCCGAAACTGTAAACGTTTATAGTTTAGGCGCTAAACTATAAAGAGGGGCTCCTAAACTATAGACGTTTATAGTTTAGGCGCTAAACTATAAAGAATGGCTCCGAAACTATAGACGTTTATTGTTTAGGCGCTAAACTATCAAGGGGGGCTCCTAAACTGTAAACGTTTATAGTTTAGGCGCCAAACTATAAAGAATGGCTCCGAAACTATAGACGTTTATAGTTTAGGCGCTAAACTATAAAGAATGGCTCCGAAACTATAGACGTTTATAGTTTAGGCGCTAAACTATAAAGAGTGGCTCCTAAACTATAGATGTTTATAGTTTAGGCGCTAAACTATAAAGAGGGGCTCCTAAACTGTAAACGTTTATAGTTTAGGCGCTAAACTATAAAAGGGGGCTCCTAAACTGTAAATGTTTATAGTTTAGGCGCTAAACTATAAAGAGGGGCTCCGAAACTGTAAACGTTTATAGTTTAGGCGCTAAACTATAAAGAGGGGCTCCGAAACTGTACACGTTTATAGTTTAGGCGCTAAACTATAAAGAGGGGCTCCTAAACTATAGACGTTTATAGTTTAGGCGCTAAACTATAAAGAGTGGCTACTAAACTATAGACGTTTATAGTTTAGGCGCTAAACTATAAAGAGGGGCTCCTAAACTGTAAAAGTTTATAGTTTAGGCGCTAAACTATAAAGAATGGCTCCGAAACTATAGACGTTTATAGTTTAGGCGCTAAACTATAAAGAGGGGCTCTTAAACTATAGACGTTTATACGCTTACAGTGTAGCCAAAATCCGAAAATCCGCGTAGGGGGTACCGTTTTGCACGTTTACAGTCAGGTGTCAAGCTATAGAAAGTGACCCCTAAAACAATAAACGTTTATAGTTTAGCAAAAGTCCGAGAATCCGTGTGGGGGTACCATTCAAGGTTTAGGTGCCACACTAAAGAAAGCGGCCCCTGAACTATAGACGCTTATAGTTTAACCAAAGTCCGAAAATCCGCGTGGGGGGTACCGTTTACAGTTTAGGTGCCCAACTGTAGAAAGTGGCCCCAAATGTTCGACGTTTATAGTTTAGCCAATGTCCGAAAATCCGCGTGGGGGTACCGTTCACAGTTTAGGCCCGCGGGGGTACCGTTTATGCCAAACTATAGAAAGCGACCCCTATAAACTGTAGACGTTTGTAGTGTTGGCGTTAAACTATAAGAGCGGCTCCTAAACTATAGACGTTTATAGTTTAGGCGCTAAATTATCAAGCTTGGCTCCTAAACTATAGACGTTTATAGTTGAGGCGCTGAACTATACAGGTTGGCTCCTGACCTATGGACCTTACTAGTTTAGGCGCTAAACTATAAAGAGTGGCTCTTAAACTATAGACATCTATAGTTTAGGCGCTAAACTATAAAGGGGGGCTCCTAAACTGTAAACGTTTATAGTTTAGGCGCTAAACTATAAAGAGGGGCTCCTAAACTGTAAACGCTTATAGTCTGGGCGCTAAACTATAAAGAGTGGCTCCGAAACTATAGACGTTTATAGTTTAGGCGCTAAACTATAAAGAGGGAATCCGAAACCGTCAACGTTTATAGTTTAGGCGCTAAACTATAAAGAGGGGCTCCTAAATTAAAGACGTTTATAGTTTAGGCGCTAAACTATAAAGAGTGGCTCCTAAACTATAGACGTTTATAGTTTAGGCGCTAAACTATAAAGAGGGGCTCCGAAACTGGAAACGTTTATAGTTTAGGCGCTAAACTATAAAGAGGGGCTCCTAAACTATAGACGTTTATAGTTTAGGCACTAAACTTTAAAGAGTGGCTCCTAAACTATAGACGTTCATAGTTTAGGCGCTAAACTATAAAGAGGGGCTCCTAAACTGTAAACGTTTATAGTTTAGGCGCTAAACTATAAAGGGGGGCTCCTAAACTGTAAACGTTTATAGTTTAGGCGCTAAACTATAAAGAGGGGCTCCTAAACTGTAAACGTTTATAGTTTAGGCGCTAAACTATAAAGGGGGCCTCCTAAACTGTAAACGTTTATAGTTTAGGCGCTAAACTATAAAGAATGGCTCCGAAACTGTAAACGTTTATAGTTTAGGCGCTAAACTATAAAGAGGGGCTCTTAAACTATAGACGTTTATAGTTTCGGCGCTAAACTATAAAGAATGGCTCCGAAACTATAGACGTTTATAGTTTAGGCGCTAAACTATAAAGAATGGCTCCGAAACTATAGACGTTTATAGTTTAGGCGCTAAACTATAAAGAATGGGCTCCGCTAAACTATAAAGTAAACGTTTATAGTTTAGGCGCTAAACTATAAAGGGGGGCTCCTAAACTGTAAACGTTTATAGTTTAGGCGCTAAACTATAAAGAAGGCTCCGAAACTGTAAACGCTTATAGTTTAGGCGCTAAACTATAAAGAGGGGCTCCTAAACTATAGACGTTTATAGTTAGGCACTAAACTATAAAGAGTGGCTCCTAAACTATAGACGTTTATAGTTTAGGCGCTAAACTATAAAGAGGGGCTCCTAAACTGTAAACGTTTATAGTTTAGGCGCTAAACTATAAAGAGTGGCTCCAAAACTATAGACGTTTATAGTTTAGGCGCTAAACTATAAAGAGTGGCTCCTAAACTATAGACGTTTATAGTTTAGGCGCTAAACTATAAAGAGGGGCTCCTAAACTATAGACGTTTATAGTTTAGGCGCTAAACTATAAAGGTTGGCTCCCAAATTATAGACGTTTATAGTTTAGGACCATCCGTGGGGGGTCTCCCAGGATTGGCCTGGACCGAGCTTCAAAATGCGATTTTTTAGTACAGAAATCGATGCCGGAAATGCTGCCTCCAATTTCTGGATTTTGCCCTAAACTATAGAGCCCCAAACTCTAGAGCCTAAACTATAAACGTTTATAGTTTCGGCGCTAAACTATAAAGCTTGACCCCTAAACTATAAACGTTTATAGTTTAGCCGCTAAACTATAAAGGTTGGCTCCTAAACTATAGAAGCGTTTATAGTTTAGGACCATCCGTGGGGGGTCCCCCAGGATTGGCCTGGACCGAGCTTCAAAATGCGATTTTTTAGTACAGAAATCGATGCCGGAAATGCTGCCTCCAATTTCTGGATTTTGCCCTAAACTATAGAGCCCCAAACTCTAGAGCCTAAACTATAAACGTTTATAGTTTCGGCGCTAAACTATAAAGCTTGACCCCTAAACTATAAACGTTTATAGTTTAGCCGCTAAACTATAAAGGTTGGCTCCTAAACTATAGAAGCGTTTATAGTTTAGGACCATCCGTGGGGGGTCCCCCAGGATTGGCCTGGACCGAGCTTCAAAATGCGATTTTTTAGTACAGAAATCGATGCCGGAAATGCTGCCTCCAATTTCTGGATTTTGCCCTAAACTATAGAGCCCCAAACTCTAGAGCCTAAACTATAAACGTCTATAGTTTCGGCGCTAAACTATAAAGCCTGACTCCTAAACTATAGACGTTTATAGTTTAGCCGCTAAACTATAAAGCCTAAACTATAAAGCCCTAAACTATAGACGCTAAACTATAAACGTCTATAGTTTAGAGCCAAAACTATAGAGCCTAAACTATAAACGTTTATAGTTTAGACGCAAAACTATAGAAATCTTTATAGTTTAACCGTGATTTCGGGCAGGTTTTGGGGTATATATATAATATATTGTCAGTACTGACACCGCTCCACTGCCTAGCGGTGGCACGGCACGCTCTCTGGTAAGACAGTTGAACTGCTGTATAGGCATATTGTATGTGCGATGCCCATGCAGCCACTTGCTTTGGGCGGCTCGGCTGGTGGGAAAGGAGCGAAGCTCCCCCACCAGCCACGCCTGAGTTTAGGGTTTAGGGTTTAGGGTTTAGGGTTTAGGGTTTAGGGTTTAGGGTTTAGGGTTTAGGGTTTAGGGTTTAGGGTTTAGGGTTTAGGGTTTAGGGTTTAGGGTTTAGGGTTTAGGGTTTAGGGTTTAGGGTTAGGGTTTAGGGTGAGGGTTAGGGTTTAGGGTTTAGGGTTTAGGGTGTAGGGTTTAGGGTTTAGGGGTTTAGGGTTTAGGGTTTAGGGTTTAGTTTTAGGGGTTTAGGGTTTAGGGTTAGGGTTGAAGGTCTAGGGGTTTAGGGTTTAGGGTTTAGGGTTTAGGGTTTAGGGTTTAGGGTTTAGGGTTTCGGGTTTCGGTTTAGGGTTTAGGGTTTAGGGTTTAGGGTTTAGGGTTTAGGGTTTAGGGTTTAGGGTTTAGGGTTTAGGGTTTAGGGTTTAGGGTTTAGGGTTTAGGGGTTAGGG
>CAJNDS010001591.1:759539-775431 GCA_905221605.1 Symbiodinium natans | reverse complement strand
GGGGGGGGGGGGGGGGTTGTGTCTTAAACCCTAAACCCCAAACCCTAAATCTTAAACCCTAAACTCTGAACCCTAAACCCTAAGCCCTAAACCCTAATCCATAAACCCTAAACCCTAAACCTTAAACCCTAAACCCTAAACCCTAAACCTTAAACCCTAAAGCTTAAACCCTAAATGCTTTTTTTCTTGTTTTCCACAGAAAGACACATGACAACATGTGACGTTTTCTGCTTTTTCACAGAAAGACACATGACAACATGTGACGTTTTCTGCTTTTTCACAGAAAGACACATGACGTCACATGTTTTCTTTTGGCTTTTTTTTGAAGACACATGACGTCACATGATTTGTGTCGGGTTTCCACAGAAAGACACATGACGTGCAGTTGTTGTCACAGCTTGTCATGTGATGTGCGGGTTTCTGTCACATGACATACTGTGACGTGTTTTTTGGGTCACAGTATGTCATGTGTCTTGTTTGGTGTGCCACAATGTGTCACATGACGTTTTTCGATGCCACAGTTTGTCATGTGACGATTTGGGCGTCGTCACAGAATGTCATGTGATCTAGTTCTTGTGTCACATGACATTCTGTGACTGGCACAGATCGTCACATGACGTGTGCTTTGCTTTCACAGAAAGACACATGACAGCATATGACGTTTGGTAGGTTTCCACAGAAAGACACATGACAGCACATGACGTTTGGTAGGTTTCCACAGAAAGACACATGACAGCACATGACGTTTGGTAGGTTTCCACAGAAAAACACATGACAGCACATGATTTGTGGTAGGTTTCCACAGAAAAACATTCTAGGGTTTAGGGTTTGGCGTCAAACCTTTTAAGGTTTGGCGTCAAAAACCTAAAGCCTAAACCCTAAACCCTAAACTCTAAACCCTAAACCCTAAACTCTAAACCCTAAACTCTAAACCCTAAACCCTAAACCCTAAACCCTAAACCCTAAACCCTAAACCCTAAACCTTAAACCCTAAACCCTAAACCCTAAACCCTAAAGCTTAAACCCTAAATACTAAATCCTAAACCCTAAACCCTCCAGGTTTTAAGGACTAAGCTTCGAGGTTTTAAGCTTTTACTTGTCTGTCTATTTTCACGATATAATGTATATATATATATATACATTATATTTATGATGTTTCGGTCTTGTGGTTTTATGACATCTCTATGTCTATTGTGTTATATATTGATTTTGTGCATATGTTCAGGCTCCACTTAAGCACAACTTGTCTGTCCAGACATTAACGTGCAATGAAACCAACAGGTTTCGTCCATCGATCAATGTAATGTCTGTCCAGACATTAAGTTCCCACACCTGAGCTCTCGAATCCAAAGGCCTGTTTCAGAATGTCTGTCCAGACATTGAGTTCCCACACTTATCTCTCAAAGGTCTTATTCAAATTCATGTCTGTCCAGACATTAAGTTCACACACAATCTCTCAAAGGTCTTATTCAAATTCACTTCTCTCAAAGGTCTTATTCAAAGTCACTTAAGCTCTCAAAGGATTTTTCACACGGCGGTCGCAGGCGATCTGGAAGATTCTCTGGAGTCCGGGCTCTCATCTGCGACCCTCAGTCGTCAAGAAGATCGCTAGCGTCGGGTCTTACATCGTGGTTCTCGGCCAGGTTCCGAAGCAAGTCTACACACTTTTTCAGGCCCCGAAACCCATCGTGACAGCCCTTTCGCATGCAACCCTGGCACCCCTTGCTTCGAAGAGGGGACGAGTGGCAAACGAAACTCATGTGGCGGCAGTCGCCACACACTTTAAACAACTTTCGGTGGTTACCGAAAAAGCTCTCACTCAGGTTACCAACATAATCTGGATCCTGGGCCTAGGTCTGGATGGGATCATCTTGCCTGTCCAGGCATTAAACCATGCATGCCTGTCCAGGCATTAAACCATGCCTGTCCAGGCATTAATTTTAATGTCTGTCCAGACACCGGTGCACCCGGGGCAGCTCCACCATCTCCACCAGCTGCATCTCCAGCCTGCTGGCCATCGTCCATCTGTCCTTTCAAGTGTATCCATCTCTGTATCTCTCTCTCTCTCTCTCTCTCTCTCTCTCTCTCTCTCTCTCTCTCTGTATCTCTCTATCTCTCCCTCTCTCTATCTCTCCCTCTCTCTGTCTCCCACCCGTATCTCCTGCAGCTCCAGTTCCTGTCGGGGCATTGGGCCAGCTTCCACCTCCGGTGCCATTGTCGGCCTCAGGGAATTCAAAAGCGAAACCCAAAATATATACATGCACTCTGTGTCGGCCACAGCCTGCCAAGCTTGCTGTCCACTCCACGGGTCGGGGGCATCCTCATCAAATAATGTTTTACTTCAGTCACCAAAAAACACAGACACAAGCATGCAATATCTCCTGGCCCTGCTGGGTTGACGGTGTGCCCCAGCCACTGGTCGGGTCCTGTCGGGGTGCACCGAAAATATCCCACAGCGTGCAACACATTATATATGGAGATATGCACTTACATGCCGGGCCTGGCTTGGCCACGAGTCCCACGAGTGGCCGGACCAGTCCTGGCATCAACTCATGCCCATGGTCTGTCCAGACCTTCAGAAATATTTGCACCGGGCCTGCCACCAGGCCGTCTGCCACTGCTGCCACCCCGGCATGCTGGGCTGCCACCATGCAGCCTCAAGTGCATCTTTAGCCCCATCGCTTTAATCAAAATGGTCAAAAAAACTAGTCAGTGCAAGCTCTGCAGCATCGTTCTGGGTGTCGTTCTGCTGCTGGCTCTGGTTGTCGGGGTCGTTCTGCTGGGGCTGGTTCTGGGCGTCGTTCTGCTGGGGGCCTTGGTCCTGCAATTAAATCAAATGTTTCTGGATCCTATGAACCTTTTCTTGAGGGCTGGTCCTGTCCACCACCATACCCACCACTTCCACTGGCCCCAGCTCCCATGTTTTCCTGTCAAGCTTAAGTGGCTTCTTTTCTCATGTACATGTCAAGCATGACTGTCCAGTCATTAAACACGGCAACTACTGCACTTCTGATCCGGCCTGAACCTCTCGCCACCAGGGCAGCTCACTGGCCTCTGCTTGGCGGTCCCTCTCGGCCATGGCCTCCAGCAGATAGTTCATCATCTTCTCGTATGTCTCAAAAGGAGACTCCCTTAGTTCACACGTACATTTCTTGCATGTCTGTCCAGACATTATCAATGCATATTTTACCACTTATCTTTTCATATGTGGGTCAAGTTAAGAACTTCCAAGTTTCCGGTACACTCGTGTGAAGAAGCTCCGGGCGGACTCTCCCGTACCTGGGTTCAGCTTCGACTCCTTGGCCGTGAAGTCCACCAGGCACTGCATCCATTGCCCAAAAGGCACCTCTGGATGCAAGCGGCCCCAAACGGCACGGAGGTTCCTTGGATGGAAACTCATCTTTCATGACTGTCCAGTCAATATAAACAATCTCTCATGTCCAGTCATTAAAGGATCATCCCTCGATCATGACTGTCCAGTCACTAAACATATATAGGGTGTCTGTCCAGACATTGAACTGCATATCTTGCAAACTTTTGTTCAAACACCATGTCTGTCCAGACATTGAAATGTCTATAAAAATTACGCCACGTCACTCTCGCCAAAGGGCACTCATGGTTCCCTGCTGCACATCGCGGCGGTCACTGAAGCCCTTGCCCCCGATCGCCGAGGGGACATCTCTCCCTCGGCGATCGGGGGCGTTCGTACCAAGCAACGGGTCTTGCTTGCCCTTGCCGGAGATCGTTCCAGGCCCCATGGCACCGTGCTTCAAAGCTAGCTTCATTGCTGTGCTTGGTCCAGAATGCTGCCCGTCACGAAATTTTCAACCCTCCAGCTCAATTGTCTCTCCAGACATTAACGTGGGATGTCTTGTCTGTCCAGACATTAAGGTGGGATGTCTTGTCTGTCCAGACATTAAGGTGGGATGTCTTGTCTGTCCAGACATTAAGGTGGGATGTCTTGTCTGTCCAGACATTAATGCCCTCAGTAAATATAGTCTGTCCAGACATTCTTAAGTGGAGCCTGAACATATATTTACGAATGAATACATATACATACATACATATACATATACATACATTCTTACATATGTATACATACACATACACATACACATACACATACACATACACATACACATACACATACACATACACATACACATACATACATACATACATACATACATACAGACATACACACATGCATGCATGCATGCATACATACATACATATATCATATCATATCATATCATATCATACACACATATATACATATCTACATATATGTTTATATGTATATAGCTATATAAACTAGATAGTATGCTGCAATATGTGTGTATATATATATATATCAAATTTAGGTTTCTATTATATATCTAGACATTAATAATTATATAGATTTCACATATACATTATTTGTTTATTTACATCTATTGTTTACTTGTGTCTTATTTACATGCATATATATATATATATATGGTCACCCCCCCCCAATGGACCCACCGCGGGCCTTGATCTTTGCAAAAGTACCGCAAATACCGATAAAACCTCTGCTGTCTGGTGATTTTCCGGTGACCGGATTTTTGACTGTATTCCTTAATTCACCCTCTCACACACACACGGAGGGTTTTTCTTTCTGTTGGCTTTTGTTTATAATTTAAGATCTAGGCATTTAAACCTAAGCCTGCAAAAAAAACCCTTAACCTTAAACCCTGTAGGGTTAAGGTTTAAAGGTTAAGGGTTTAAGATTTAGGCATTTGAACCTATGCCGGTAATTAAAGCTAAGCCCTTAACCTTTAAATTCTATAGGGTTAAGATTTTTACAGGTTTAGGCTTAAGATGTAGGCATTTAAACCTAAGCCTGCAACTAATTTTAAACCCTTAACCTTTAAACCCTGTAGGGTTAAAGTTTAAAGGCTTAGGGTTTAATATTTAGCCATTTAAACCTGTAGCCAAGCCCTTAACCTTTAAACCCTATAGGGTTAAGATTTTTAAAGGTTTAGGATATAAGATGTAGGGATTTAAACCTAATTAAGCCTGCAACTAATTTTAAACCCTTAACCTTTAAACCCTGTTGGGCTAAGGTTTAAAGGTTTCGGGCTTAAGACTTAGGCATTTAAACCTATTCCGGCAATTAACGCTAAGCCTTTAACCTTTAAACCCTATAGGGTTAAGATATTTAAAGGTTTAGGGTTTAAGTTTAAGGTTTAGGTATTTAGACCTATGCCGGCAGTTCATATTGAACCCTTAACCGTAAACCCCATAGGGATGAGATTTAAAGGTTTAGGATTCTTTACTTAGACATTTAAATCTAAGCTGACGATTCGACCTAAACCCTTAACCTTTAAACCCTATAGGGTGAAGGTTTAAAGTTTTAGGGTTTAAGATTCAGACATTTAAACCTAAGACAGCGATTAACACTAAGCCCTTAACCTTTAAACCCTATAGGGTTAAGGTTTAAAGAATTGGGGTTTAAGATTCAGGCATTTAAAGCTAAGTATGTAATCAATTTGTCACCCTTAACACCTCTAAACTCTGTAGTGTGAAGGTTTCAAGGCTTAGGGTTTAAAATTTAGACATTAAAACCTAAGCCCATAGAGTTTAAACCTTAAGGGTTTAAGGTTTACGCATCTATTCCTTAACCCTAAACCCTCTAGGGTCAGGACCCTAAAGCCCTCGGCAATCAAGCCTAAACCCTTGACCTTCAAACCCCATAGGATGAAGGTTTAAAGGTTTGGGGTTTAAGACTTAGGCATTTAAACCTAGAGGGCATTTAAGCCTTAACCCTAAACCCTTTAGGGTCAGAACCTTAGCACCCTATAGGGGTCCAGCACGTTCAAAGGCTTGAACCCTACAGGCGCTGAAGGTATACATGTCCTATCGGTTTTTAAACCATTACACCGTGTAAGAAGGTTGAGGGTCTTTTCGGGGTCTATCTCTAAATTTCTCACGGGGTTAACCCTGCAGGGTTTAAAGTTAAAGGTTTAGGGTTAAAGCTTAAGGCAATACCTATAGGATTAGAACCTTATAACCCTGTAGTGCACGAGGCTTAAACCCCTAAAACTTAACCATCTTTTTCTCGAGAAAACCAAAAAAACCAAAAAAACCAAAAAACCATCTTTGCCAAAACTATGGGGCTGGGGCCTCCAGAAGATGGTTTTTTTGGTTTTCTCTAGAAAAAGATGGTTTTTTTGGTTCGAAACCATCTTTTTCTCGAGAAAAAGATGGTTTTTGAGCAGCCGCTCTTCGAAAAACCATCTTTTTCTCGAGAAAAAGATGGTTTTTGGAGATCTTGTCCTGGAAAAACCATCTTTTTCTCGAGAAAAAGATGGTTTTTGGAGGTCTTGTCCTGGTAAAACCATCTTTTTCTCGAGAAAAAGATGGTTTTTGGAGGTCTTCTCCTGGTAAAACCATCTTTTTCTCGAGAAAAAGATGGTTTTTCGAAGGGTGGTTGCTCAAAACCATCTTTTTCTCGAGAAAAAGATGGTTTCGAACCAAAACACCATCTTTTTCTCGAGAAAACCAAAAAAACCAAAAAAACCAAAAAAACCATCTTTTCCAAAACTATGGGGCTGGGGCCTCCAAAAGATGGTTTTTTTGGTTTTCTCGAGAAAAAGATGGTTTTTTTGGTTCGAAACCATCTTTTTCTCGAGAAAAAGATGGTTTTTGAGCAGCCGCTCTTCGAAAAACCATCTTTTTCTCGAGAAAAAGATGGTTTTTGGAGATCTTGTCCTGGAAAAACCATCTTTTTCTCTGGAAAAACCATCTTTTTCTCGAGAAAAAGATGGTTTTTGGAGGTCTTGTCCTGGTAAAACCATCTTTTTCTCGAGAAAAAGATGGTTTTTGGAGGTCTTGTCCTGGTAAAACCATCTTTTTCTCGAGAAAAAGATGGTTTTTCGAAGGCGGCTGCTCAAAAACCATCTTTTTCTCGAGAAAAAGATGGTTTCGAACCAAAAAAACCATCTTTTTCTCGAGAAAACCAAAAAAACCATCTTTTGGAGGCCCCAGCCCCATAGTTTTGGAAAAGATGGTTTTTTTGGTTTTTTTTTGGTTTTTTTGGTTTTTTGGATTTTTTTGGTTTGTTGGTTTTTGTTAGTTTCTTGTTTTGTTGTTTTTTGCCTTGATCTGGCTAGGACTCGGCTGCCATCCGCGGTGGGTCCATTGGGGGGGGTGAGCATATATATATATTATTAATATGTATTCATTCATATCTACATATATATATATATAAGATTAATCTATACATATACACTTAGAAGATATATATTTGGTGAAAAGCTATATCCGGTATAGAGGATTTAGCGTTTCAGGTTTAGGGTTTAGGGTTTAGGGTTTAGGGTTAATATATATAGAATATTCTAATACCATATATGTATATTATGTATATATACAACACTCGATCCACACGAGATGTCATTCACAGTTGTCTGACAGTCCAGATTCGATCCCCATTTCTGCAGACAAAAACTTCTGGTATACACCCACAGGATATACGGATATCTATAGTCTCTCACTTCCCTGTCTTCGGGTGCATCTGGTCGCGGATCTCCAAGACTTTCACCAAGGGCTTTCCAGCCTTCAGCTCATCAAGGAACTTCTGTGCCTGCTTGCCGTTCTTCTTCAGGTCGTGGTAGCAGCTCACTTGGAACAGTTGCTGGCCGTTCCTAATCCTCACAGCCACGGCTTTGGTAGCCTTGTATGGCATGAGTGTCAGCTGGCCCAACTCGGCAGAGGTCAAGTGAACTTTGCGGGGAGCCCTGTTCCTCTTCTTGTTCTTCTCGTCCTTGGCGGGCTTCTGTGGGGACCCCTTCTTCTTCTCGTCCTTGGCGGCCTTCTGCAGGGACTCCTTCTTTTTCTTCTTCACAAAGTTGCTGCCCTGCTTCTTCCCAAGTTTTCCTTTCTTCTTCAAGCCCTTGCCCTTGCTCTCTTCGATCTGCTCCCTGATGTTCCTCTTTCGTGCTGGCACCGGGGAAGTCTCCTCAGCTTTCTTCAGTATGCCGTGGGAACTCTCGGACTCAGAGTTGCTGTCCTGGGTGAGAGGAATCTCCACGTCAAGCAAGCTCTGCAGATCATGGTCAACATCACAGCTCTGCGATCGCAAAGATTTTCTCGAAGATCCCCTCTGCAAGCTGGAGGAGCTCAGCGAAGGTCTCGGCGAAGATCTGGGCGTCGAAGATCTGAAGCTGGGTTTCTTCCTCACGGTCTGGGCTTCTTGCTGGCCCGTCACCAGCTCATTCTGCTCCTCTTCGTAGTCATCGTGAAGTCGGCCAAGTTCAACCTTGAGGTTCTCAAGCTTCTCCACTTGCCACATTGCCAAGCTCTTTGTGCACTCTGCAAATCTGATCGGGTCTTTCAACCGCCTCGCATGGCAGGCCATAGTCATGGTCTGCTCAGCCAGCTTGGCGGGAATCTGGTACTTGTCCACCCCAGGAAAGTTTTCCTTCAGTGAAGGAAAGCAGGCCAGGATCTTCTGGTAGACCATCTTCAGCTCGGAGTATTTATTAGGCGAGCCTAATATACATATATATCTATCACATACATGTATATATACATATATATCCTACATGCATATATATATATATATATGCAATATGCATGAAAATTAATTGCATGTATAGATATATATGTATATATACACCTTATATTTATGTGAACAGACACCTATTTCGTGAAACATATTCTTAAATATTTCAACAATACATGTTTTCCTCTGAGTGAAAATTCAAGATTTTTTCAAGATTGGAAAAGTGCTGTTTTTAAAAAATCAAGCGCAGATTTTTGAAATTCAAGATTTTTTTTCAAGTGCAAAATTCGTGAAATTTCCAAAATTTCAAGATTTTTCAAGATTTTTTCAAGCGGAAAGTCCATTTTATAGACATTTCAAGCTTGATTTTTAGCTGTTTTTCTCCATTTTCAAGCGCAGCTTGAAAATTGAAAAAAATCAAGTGCCAGCTTGATTTTTTTCAAGTTTGGAGCCTATGGGTATATACATATATACATATATACATATATACATATATACATATATACATATATACATATATACATATATACATATATACATATATACATATATACATATATACATATATACATATATACATATATACATATACATGTATGTACGTAGGACCTTTCTGCTCTATTTGGCTTTGCTCTCTGCCTGACTAACTTTTCAGGATTTTAAGGATTTTAAGGATTTTAAAAATTTTAAAAAGGCTTTAAAATCCTTAAAACCCTTAAAGTTTTTGGAAAATCCATTTCCTAAAACTTTAAGGATTTTAAGGGTTTTAAGGCCTTTTTAAAATCTTTAAAATCCTTAGAATCCTTAAAGTTTTTGGAAAATCCATTTCCAAAAATTTTAAGGATTTTAAGGGTTTTAAGGCCTTTTTCAAACCTTTAAAATCCTTAAAATCCTTAAAGTTTTTGGAACATCCATTTCCAAAAATTTTAAGGATTTTAAGGATTTTAAGGATTTTAAAGATTTTAAAGGGGTCCCGGAGGCCCAGGGGCCCCGGGCCACCTTTTAAAATCTTTAAAACCTTTAAAATCTTTAAAATCCTTAAAGTTTTTGGAAAATCCATTTCCTAAAACTTTAAGGATTTTAAGGGTTTTAAGGCCTTTTTAAAACCTTTAAAATCCTTAAAATCCTTAAAGTTTTTGGAAAATCCATTTCCAAAAATTTTAAGGATTTTAAGGATTTTAAGGATTTTAAAGATTTTAAAGGGGTCCCGGAGGCCCAGGAGCCCCGGGCCACCTTTTAAAATCTTTAAAACCTTTAAAATCTTTAAAATCCTTAAAGTTTTTGGAAAATCCATTTCCTAAAACTTTAAGGGTTTTAAGGGTTTTAAGGCCTTTTTAAAACATTTAAAATCCTTAAAATCCTTAAAGTTTTTGGAAAATCCACTTCCAAAAATTTTAAGGATTTTAAGGGTTTTAAGGATTTTAAGGATTTTAAAGATTTTAAAGGGGTCCCGGAGGCCCAGGAGCCCCGGGCCACCTTTTAAAATCTTTAAAACCTTTAAAATCTTTAAAATCCTTAAAGTTTTTGGAAAATCCATTTCCTAAAACTTTAAGGATTTTAAGGGTTTTAAGGCCTTTTTAAAACCTTTAAAATCCTTAAAATCCTTAAAGTTTTTGGAAAATCCATTTCCAATTTTAAATTTTAAGGATTTTAAGGATTTTAAAGATTTTAAAGGGGTCCCGGAGGCCCAGGAGCCCCGGGCCACCTTTTAAAATCTTTAAAACCTTTAAAATCTTTAAAACCCTTAAAGTTTTTGGAAAATCCATTTCCTAAAACTTTAAGGATTTTAAGGGTTTTAAGGCCTTTTTAAAACCTTTAAAATCCTTAAAATCCTTAAAGTTTTTGGAAAATCCACTTCCAAAAATTTTAAGGATTTTAAGGATTTTAAGGATTTTAAAGATTTTAAAGGGGTCCCGGAGGCCCAGGAGCCCCGGGCCACCTTTTAAAATCTTTAAAACCTTTAAAATCTTTAAAATCCTTAAAGTTTTTGGAAAATCCATTTCCTAAAACTTTAAGGATTTTAAGGGTTTTAAGGCCTTTTTAAAACCTTTAAAATCCTTAAAACCCTTAAAGTTTTTGGAAAATCCATTTCCAAAAGTTTTAAAGATTTTAAGGATTTTAAGGACTTTAAAGATTTTAAAGGGGTCCCGGAGGCCCAGGAGCCCCGGGCCACCTTTTAAAATCTTTAGAACCTTTAAAATCCTTAAAATCCTTAAAGTTTTTGGAAAATCCATTTCCTAAAACGTTAAGGATTTTAAGGGTTTTAAGGCCTTTTTAAAACCTTTAAAATCCTTAAAATCCTTAAAGTTTTTGGAAAATCCATTTCCAATTTTAAGGATTTTAAGGATTTTAAGGATTTTAAAGATTTTAAAGGGGTCCCGGAGGCCCAGGAGCCCCGGGCCACCTTTTAAAATCTTTAAAACCTTTCAAATCTTTAAAACCCTTAAAGTTTTTGGAAAATCCATTTCCTAAAACTTTAAGGATTTTAAGGGTTTTAAGGCCTTTTTAAAACCTTTAAAATCCTTAAAATCCTTAAAGTTTTTGGAAAATCCACTTCCAAAAATTTTAAGGATTTTAAGGATTTTAAGCATTTTAAAGATTTTAAAGATTTTAAAGGGGTCCCGGAGGCCCAGGAGCCCCGGGCCACCTTTTAAAATCTTTAAAACCTTTAAAATCTTTAAAATCCTTAAAGTTTTTGGAAAATCCATTTCCTAAAACTTTAAGGATTTTAAGGGTTTTAAGGCCTTTTTAAAACCTTTAAAATCCTTAAAATCCTTAAAGTTTTTGGAAAATCCATTTCCAAAAATTTTAAGGATTTTAAGGATTTTAAGGATTTTAAAGATTTTAAAGGGGTCCCGGAGGCCCAGGAGCCCCGGGCCACCTTTTAAAATCTTTAAAACCTTTAAAATCTTTAAAACCCTTAAAGTTTTTGGAAAATCCATTTCCTAAAACTTTAAGGATTTTAAGGGTTTTAAGGCCTTTTTAAAACCTTTAAAATCCTTAAAATCCTTAAAGTTTTTGGAAAATCCATTTCCAAAAATTTAAGGATTTTAAGGATTTTAAGGATTTTAAATGGGCCTCCAGAAAGGCGCGGCTCGATTTGGCCAAATTTTGCCGGGCAGGCTCCGGGCAAAATTTGGCCCGGAGCCTGTCCGGCAAAATTTGGCCAAATCGGGCCGCGCATTTCTCATCGCATACGAAGAGCAACCCGATTTGGCCAAATTTTGCCCGGAGCCTGCCCGGCAAAATTTGGCCAAATCGAGCCGCGACCTTCTGGAGGCCCGAAATTATTTAACTTCAAAATACTTAACATCCTTAAAGTTTTTGGAAAATCCCTTTCCAAAAATTTTATGGATTTTAAAGATTTTAAAGGGGTCCTGGAGGCCTAGGGGCACCGGGCCACCTTTTAAAATCTTTTAAAATCCTTAAAACCTTTAAAATCCTTAAAATCCTTAAAGTGTTTGGAAAACTTTAAGGGTTTTTAAGGATTTTAAGGAATTTAAGGAATCCAAAAGATTTAAAAAAGAGCCGCCCAAAGAAGTTTAATCATCTAATTTAGGAATTTAAGGAAAACCTAAACCCTAAGCTCCTAAGCTTCTAAGCGCCTGGGCGCCTAAGCGCCTACCCCTCAAACTGAAACCCTCAAACCCTAATTCCTAAGGTCCTCAGCTCCTAAGCGCCTAAACTCCTAAGCGTCTACCCCCTAAATCCTGTAACCCGAAACCCTTAAACCCTAAACCCTAAGCTCCTAAGCTCCTAAGCGCCTAAGCTCCAAAGCGCCTACCCCCTAAATCCTCAAACTACCCTAAACCAAAACCATAAACTCCTAAGCTCTTAAGCTCCTCAGCGCCTAAGCGCCTACCCCATAGACCCTTAAACCTTACACCCTAAACCCTAAGCTCCTAAGCTCCTAAGCGCCTAGGCGCCTGCCCCCTAAAACCTTAAGCTCCTAAGCGCGTAAGCTCCGAAGCACGTACCCCCTAAATCCTCAAAACCTAAACCCTTAAACCCTAAACCCTAAGCTCCTAAGCTCCTAAGCGTCTTAGCGCCTGCCCCCCCTAAACCCTTCAACCCTCAACCCTAAACCATAAACTCCTAAGCTCCTGAGCGCCTAAGCGCCTACCCCCAAAACCCTTAAACCTTAAACCCTAAAACCTAGCTCCTAAGCGCCTAGGCGCCTACCCCCTAATCCCTTAAACCCTAAACCCTAAACCTCTTAAGCTCCTGAGCGCCTAAACACTAACCCCTAAACCCTAAACCCTAAGCTCCTAAGCTCCTAAGCGCCTAAGTGGCTACCCCCTAAACCCTGAGACCCCGGGACCCCTTTTATCATTGAAAAATCCTTGCCTTCTTCTCTGCTGAGTATTTTCTAAAGTTTAAGGATTTTACGGCTTTTAGTACTTGAATGGATCTTTCGTTTTTGAAGTTGAGGGCACCCTATGGTTTACCAATGACCTTTGCTAGGGTTTGCAAAAAACTTCGCTTTAAAGTAACGGGCACGCCAGGGTTTACAGAAAACCTTTCCGTTGTGATTAATTTGGTGTTTTAAGCAAATTGTGCAAGCGTACGTCTGCGATAGGAATGTTTGAGTTATTGCTCTTGCCAGTCTTCGAGGGGTCAAAACGTTCTGGGTCTGAAGGCTGGGCCCCTCGAGAGGTCAAAAAGTACTTGGTCTTAAGGCTGGGCCCCTCGAGGGGTCAAAAATGTTTGGTCTTAAGGCTGGGTTCTGGAGGGGTCAAACAGCTGTTGGTCTTAAGGCTGGGCCCTTCGAGGGGTCAAAGCGTTCTGGGTTTTAAGGCTGGGCCCCTCGAGGGGTCAAAGCGTTCTTGGTCTTAAGGCTGGGACCCTCGAGGGGTCAAACATCTTCTTCGTCTTAAGGCTGGGCCCCTCGAGGGGTCAAAGAGTATTTGGTCTTAAGGCAACAAGTTTTTGGTCTTAAGGCTGGGCCCCTGGGGTCTTAAGGCAGGGCCCCTCGAGGGGTCAAAGCGTTCTGGTTTTTAAGGCTGGGCCCCTCGAGGGGTCAAAAAGTTGTTGGTCTTGAGGCTGGGCCCTTCGAGGGGTCAAAGCGTTCTGGGTTTTAAGGCTGGGCCCCTCGAGAGGTCGAAAGTTCTTGGTCTTAAGGCTGGGCCCCTCGAGGGGTCCAAAAGTTCTTGGTCTTAAGGCTGGGCCCCATCGAGGGGTCAAACAGTTGTTGGTCTTAAGGCTGGGCCCTTCGAGGGGTGAAAGCGTTCTGGGTTTTAAGGCTGGGCTTCTCGAGGGGTCAAACAGTTTTTGGTCTTAAGGCTGGGCCCCTCGAGGGGTCAAACAACTTCTTCGTCTTAAGGCTCGGCCCCTAGAGCCTCGAGAGGTCAAGAGTATTTGGTCTTAAGGCAAAAAGTTGTTGGTCTTAAGGCTGGGCCCCTGGGGTCTTAGGACTGGGCCCCTCGAGGGGTCAAAAAGTTTTTGGTCTTCAGGCTGGGCCCCTCGAGGGGTCAAAAAGTTTTTGGTCTTAAGGGTGGGCCCTTCGAGGGGTCAAAGCGTTCTTGGTCTTAAGGCTGGGCCCCTCGAGGGGTCAAAAAGTTCTTGGTCTTACGGCTGGGCCCCTCCAAGGGTCAAAACGTTCGGGGTCTTAAGGCTGGGCCCCCCCAAGGCGTCAAAGAGTATTTGGTCTTACGGAAAGTTTTTGGTCTTAGGCTGGGCCCTCGATGGGTCAAACAGTTGTTGGTCTTAAGGCTGGGCCCTTCGATGGGTCAAAACGTTCTGGGTTTTAAGGCTGGGCCCCTCGAGGGGTCAAACAGTTTTTTTTTCTTAAGGCTGGGCCCCTCGAGGGGTCAAAAACTTGTTGGTCTTAAGGCTGTTTTTGAGGATGAGGGCACACCAAGGTGTACAAGAACCCTTTCGTTGTTGAGGTTGAGGACACACTAGGGTTTACAGAAAAACTGACGTTTGACGTTACAGGCGCACCAGGTTGAGGGAAAAACGCTTTTCGCTTTTGACATGTTGAGGACATATCAGGCTTCAAATCGGACCTTCGTTAAAAATGATGGCACATGAAGGTTTGCAAAACAAAAGCGTTCGTTAACTTTGTTGAATTCTTACTTTTCAATCGTTTGAAATATTTAACAGGCTGCAGGAATATCATGATGTAAAAAATATCATTGTTTGATGTCTTAGGTCTCCACGCTAAACTGAACAGTTTGAAGTAATGTCATAACTGAAACCGTTTACATCGTTCAGTTAAAGTGTTCTACGAAATGTTGATATCTTGAGCCTTCCAAATAACAAATAAACAGCTGAATTGAAATATTCAAAATGTTTACATTATGGAGCCTCTAAAAGAATCAAAACACGTTAAATAGGTCGGCGTGTTTCTTTTATTCATCGTTTCTCTCTCCCTCTCTTTCTCTTTCTCTTTCTCTTTCTCTCTCTTTCTCTCTCTTTCTCTCTCTCTCTCTCTCTCTCTCTCCCTCCCTCTCTCTCTTTCCTGTCTTTTTTTTTTTTTTCCTCTCTCTCTCTTTCTGACCCTCTCTCCCTCCTTCCTTCCTTCCTTCCTTCCTGCCTTCCTTCCTTCCTTCCTTTCTCTTCCCCGCTTCCTTCTTGCTCTTTCCTCTTTCCTCCCCGCTCCTCCCGTTTTTTTTACGCGCCATTCAACAGTGAATGAAAGAACAAAGGTACTGACAAGAGAGGAGCAGGAGTTCTCCTTCAAGAGGGAAATGGAAGCAGAACGTCAAGGGTGAGAAGGAAGAGTGAAGGTACTGACAAGAGAGGAATAATATAATATGAAGAGAATTTAATATTAAATTTCAAGTGAGCGCATGAAATAAGCGATCGCGTGAAATTAAATATTAAATGAACGAAGCCGAGGATGAAAGAACACTGTGAAGAGAATAATAATATAATAAAAGCGACGCAAATGAATGTTCTCTTCTTGGAAATGGGAGGACAGGGCCTTCCTCACAGTCCCATCTTCTCTCAAACCCCTGGGAGGCCCTTTTAGGGAACCCCTCGGTGCAGCCCCCTGCGAAAACTGCAGGCCCTGGCGGATATTGAAAAGGAGTGTAAATCACTGACAGAACGAGGGAAGGAGAACGACAGACGCGGAGCAAGAGAGAGAGAAACAGAAAAAAGGAGAGAGAAGCAGCTGTCCTCTCCAAGCTGTTTTCAGAGTGACCCCAAAGACTCAGACCGTCCCTTTCTCCACTCCCTTTCTGTCCACCATTCATTTTCGCTTGTTGCGTTTTTTTATCGTATCATTCTCAAAGTCTCTCTCCCTCTCTCTCGCCCGCTCTCCCCTTCCTGTCTCTTCTCCTCTTCATTCTCCTCCCGCTTGCTCCTCCCCATCCCGTGCCCCATTTCTCCTAGCCCCTCCAAGACGTAGGTCAAGGA
>CAJNDS010001591.1:712039-757039 GCA_905221605.1 Symbiodinium natans | reverse complement strand
GGCACAAAAGAGGAGCCGGCTGCGCGGGCTTCGGGGCCCCGGAGGGAACGGCCCAGGGAGCCCCAGGCGTCGCAGCCGCAGGCAAAGAGAGCGGCTCTGTTTCTTTGGGGAGAGCGTTGTTTTGTTTGGTGCTTGAAGCTGGTTCTTTGCACGTGCAGTGCAGTCAGCCACATGTTGTTACATGTCTGAAGGCTGCGGCGGTGCGGAAGTGGCGTGCCTGCACCAGGAGTTTCTGGGTCTTGTTTGCGCTGCAGAGTTGAGACGATCTCTCGCACATCTGTTGATCTTCCGACAAAAGGAAAGGGAAGTTCCCTATATGCCTTCTTCCAGCTCTCTGTGAGGTTCAGTTTCGCTGAGCGCGACTTTGGTGCGGCAACGCCCCTTGATGGGTGTGAAAAAAGTGACGCGGCCACTCGTGCAACCTTGACGGGTCCGACAGGGGTGGTTTGTGTAGCAGTGTAAGGGCCCGAGATGCATCTGCTTGCGACATTTGTTCAACTGCATGCTTTCGGGGATTGTGGTGCTGCTGCTGTAAGGGTGAACACTATGTGCTCCACGTGGGCCAACTTGCAAACTCTCAAGTTCGGTTGCTTCGCGTGTCGAACCCCGGAGCTTTCAATGCAGCGAGATCCTCGGCTCAAGTTACGACCGCCATGCCAAGTGCCTCGTCATAGGACTTGTGGAAACACACGAAGACACCTTCAGAAAGCTCCATGATCCCAAGCCCCAATTGATTCGCCAAGTCCTTTATTGCAGCACTCGACCACTGCCTGCTTTGAACTCACCGCCTTCATAGGCCCCAAGCGCTTTGCAAGTTGTGTTCTCTAAGGTTGGAACCATGGGCCCTTAGTATTGTGCCCTACCCTTATTTACAGGGATCCGAAGCATGGGCACGGTGTTTACGGGTTGCATACCAAGGGACCCAAATTGAGGGCCCATTCTTGGAAGCATGGTGAACTGGCACCGCTGGTATTGGGAGGCCACCGCTGAGACGAAGGGGCTTCACGATTGAAGAGGTTTGGGCTTCGAAGCTGACTGACATGGACATTTCTCTTCACACACACGCAGACGTACACACTCACCTGTTTCGGCAAGAAAGAAACCGCTCATGTACGCTCTACTGGGTCAGAACCGCCAGAAGCTAGCCTACACACACACACACACACTGTAGTCGATGTGGGTGCATGGGTCGCGTCTCTAACCTGTGAGTGGCTACTGCTGACGTTCCCAAAGCTTTTGGCTTACGCGGCCAGTCGTTCCTTGCTGACTCCGCAAGTGGAAATCCCTTTGGGCTGATGATGGCAATGTCCAGCTCAGAAAGTCGACAAGCGGTAAGTGTTTGGAAAGCAGCAAGTTTCATTGAACCGGTGTCACGAATTGTACGCGTTGACATAGTGTGCCGAGTCAATGTGGATCAGAATCGGCAGTCTTGGCCGGGAAAGGGCTTTAAGTTGTTGCTGTTGCTTGCGGGCGCTTCTGGAAGCACGAGTCCTTCCCGCGAAGGGCGAAGGCCATGAGTGTTGCCGCCAGTCAGAAACGCTCGTCATAACAGCACACCTGCCAACGCGCCATGAGGTGCTGCACCTCAGTGCCGCGGAGTTCGCGATGCTCGAGTCGCACGTGGCTTCTTGGTCGGTTGTGGGCCGTTATCAACTTGTTTTGCAGATTTTTTTTCAGGCTTGCGATTTGAGGAGTGTGATTGAGGAGCGTCCGTTGCGCAAATACTCGTGCAGTTTTTTTATGAGCCATGTGGAGCACGCCTGAAGTCTCAAGTCTGGACCAGGGGTGACCTTGCCGGTAGTGTACCCCGTGCCCTGAGCCCAAATTTTAAGGCAAAGCTGCTGGACAAGCAGCTGGAGGAGGTGGGGCTCCGGAGTTGTGACGTTGTTTCAAGCTTCAGGGTTCAAGTTGCTTGAGGTTTAAGGCTTCAAGGTTGATGAGTCCATGGTTTGGGGCTTCTTTACTGAGACGTGCATGGCGCGAGTCAACGTAGTCGCCATCGGCTGTGCCGAGGGCAGGGGCCGCCCGGCCCTTGAAAGTTGCTGCGTCTTCAATGTCTGCGGGTTTCTCTCCTTCCCGTTTCCCTAAACCCTAAATAAACCCTAAAACCCGAAAACCCCAAACTCTAAACCCTAAACCCTAAACCCTAAACCCTAAACCCTAAACCCTAAACCCTAAACCCTAAACCCTAAACCCTAAACCCTAAACCCTAAACCCTAAACCCTAAACCCTAAGCCGGGTGCCGCCAGGAACGCCAAGCGGCCACGGAGGCTTCGCTGAAGGAAGCAGAGGTCGGCATAGTTTGTCCGGTGGGTGGAGAACTAGCTGTGCCCGACTTGATTCACTCCGTCCCTCCCTCCTTCCCTCCCTCCTCTCTCTCTCTTCAATGTGCGGTTGCAAGTCAGAGTACAAATGGCACACTGCTGCATGTCTCACCGCCTAGCTAGACCCAGCCTTCTTAAAAGGCAAGCTGCTGAGGACGGTCTCCTGCATTGTCCAGCGATTGCTTGTGAGGACAGGCTTCAAGCCACTTCCTCAGAACCGAACACTGGATTTGCCACAGAGGCGGGGCCAAAGTTCAGCTATGTAAGAGTTTGACCATGATTGAACTCTCGTTTCCAGGGTCATCTTGAAGCGCGTGGTGAGGGCCATCTGTGCAATCTACGGGTCGCCAGTTGAACTGAAAGACGACAGGAGGTCGAGAATGCCAAGCGTAAGCTGGCAGGTTGGCGGATTCCTAATCCTAAGTCGTAAAACGCCAAAGCCCTGAAAGCCTTCAATGCCAAAGGCCCGTAGGAAGCCGGGTGGTGCCTTTTGTGGTCACTGGGCTGCTCAAGCCGTTCAAAAACCAGACAGTAGAACCCTGAACTTCCAAGTTCCTAGCAGCTGGAGAAGCCTCAGGTGAGCTTAGGGAGCATTCGGAGGAGTGCTGAGGAAAGAAGAGGTTATCCCCCCTTTGGACCTCCCTCCCCTTGTTATCAAACCCTTCCAACCCTTAAGCTCGGAAGCTGGGGAGGTCCCCGAGATTGTGCAGCAGCCCGTGGAGCAGGTCGTTCAGGCAGCATCCCCCAACATTGGAAGAAACATTATTGCGGGGGGGGTCTAGCGTTTAGGGGTTAGGGTTTAGGGCCAAGTCGTGCGTGGAGGTCTGGCGAAATGAAAGATGTAAACAAACTTCTCACCCACAGCAGAAGCTTTTGCAATCATAAAACCGATGGCGCAGCCAAGACGCACCATTCGAACAGTGTACTGTCATAACGGCAGCACACCACAAGCGTCACACACAGGAGCACGATCCGAGGCTTAAACGTGCGCTTCACGAGCACCGACATCTTGAGTCCCTGAACCCCAGCGCGGGGCCAGGTGCCGCAGGCCATCCAGCAGCCGAAGGTCTCCCATCGCCATGTCGAGCAGATGGTCGCCAGACTGCCATGGGTTCTTTGGAGCTTAGGGCTTAGGGTGTGCTTCAGAGTGAGGGTTTTCCATGGCGTTGTGTACAACTCAAAGCCACGCGGCATAGGCCTCTTAGGCCCAGCTCTTGGTCTCACATACTTGCGATCCCAGGTCGATATCCCTGTGCCACAGATTGTGGAGGAGGTTGTCCACGTGGCAGTGACACAGACACAAGCTCGCCCTCGCCTGAGGGACAGGGTTTGGGACACCCCACCTGTTCGGTGCACCAAGGCTTTGTGGCTCGCCGTTGTGCTTGTTGAGGCACCAAGCCGACTAGCGACGCATGGGTGTACCAACAACCAGCCAGAGCATCAACACGGATCGAACCAGCACACCATCGAAGCAAACATCGTATCCAAGCTGATGCTTTGACACCGCTGCGGGCACCCAGGTAAACAAAAGGCCTCTGGCGCAGGCCTGTTGCCCTTAACGCCCAAACCCCGAACTCTGAAAAGCCTAGAGCCCGAAGCGCTCCACATCCCCAGAAACATGCTGAAGCCCGCTTGCTTCTCGAAACCCTGAATCCCAAGAACCCTATTGAGGCCAGTACCAAGTGCCCGTGGAGCAAGCAGTGGAAGTTCCAGCGCCTAGGAACGGCAGTGGCATCCTTCTTCTTTTTTTTCATCCCGCAGGTCCCCCTTATAGATCGTGCAAATCATTTCTCCATTTCTCTCTTTCTTTGTTTCTCTCATTTTCTCTCTTTCTTTCTCTTTCTTTCTCTTTCTCTCTCTTTCTCTCGCTCACTCTCTCTCCCTCTTTTTCTCTCTTTTGCTCTCTTTTTCTCTCCCTTTCTCCCTTTCTCCCTTTCTCCCTTTCTCTCTTTCTCCCTTTCTCTCTTTCTCTCTTTCTCTCTTTCTCTCTTTCTCTCTTTCTCTCTTTCTCTCTTTCTATCTTTCTCTCTTTCTCTCTTTCTCTCTTTCTCTCTTTCTCTCTTTCTCTCTTTCTCTCTTTCTCTCTTTCTCTCTTTCTCTCTTTCTCTCTTTCTCTCTTTCTCTCTTTCTCTCTTTCTCTCTTTCTCTCTTTCTCTCTTTCTCACTTTCTCTCTTTCTCTCTTTCTCTCTTTCTCTCTTTCTCTCTTTCTCTCTTTCTCTCTTTCTCTCTTTCGCTCTTTCGCTCTTTCGCTCTCTCTCTCTCTCTCTTCTTTTTTGATTATTCTTTTTTTTGTTCTCTCTCTCTCTCTCTCTTGCTTCTGAGTAGGTCACGAGCCTAGGTGCCCATGATGCGGGAGGAGCAGGTGCATGTCCCCAAGGCCCGGGTTTAACGGCTGTTTTGGATTGTGGCACTCTGGGTTCAGGATTTGGAATTTTAGGGATGTTTGGGGTGTGAGGATGGTTGGCCGGGCGTCGTGGTCTTTAAGGAGGCTCCTAGGTTGCAGGCGCGTAAAGAACCTGGTGGCTTGGAGGTGCGGACGCTGTTTTCGCGTGGGTTTTAGCTGCTCAAGCACAGTCTGTATGTACATTTTCCAGGAACGCGAGAATCAGGTTAGGATGTCCCACAGCAACAAACACTGTTAAAACCAATTTTTTAATTTCTTTATCTAGCGAAAATATATGACACAGAAGTACACGTGACTCCTTTCACTTCAGGCGCTCTAGTGAAAGGTCACCATGGCGGCAAACAAGCACATAAAGCCATGTTTTTTTTTGCGATGGTTTTACGACATGCACACAAGGTCAGTTTTGTGCATTTTTTTGTTGCTTCTGCTGGCAGTTGTTAGTGGATCGACGTCGTTCGCAGAATCCTTGTGGCAGTGTGTCTTGTTACAGAAACGTCAAACATGTAGAGGAGCAAAAACGCTGTAAATACCGGTGTTTTGGGCATGGATAGAGTAGCATGGTCGCAACCAGCCCCCCCAAACCCCAAACCTTTCCAAAAGTCCACGAAACAGGTCTTTTACGCGCCTGCTTCCGCTCCTACTGTAATGTGAATCTCGCGCGCGAGCGCGAGCGCGAGCGCGAGAGCGAGTGAGAGTGAGCGAGCGTGCGTGCATGGGTGGGTGGGTGGGTGCGTGGGTGTGTGGGTGGGTGTGTTCTCTCCCCGAAAGCCCGTCTGCAACACCCTAACCCTCGACTCTGAAGCGGAGGGACCGGGCAGGTGATGACCCAGAAGCAGCACGTTGAGCAGGTCGTGGAGTTTCCTGTGGAGGTTGTGCACGTCCCCAAGATCATGACGCAGACCCGGGTCATGCAGCAGCACGTGGAGCAGGTCGTGGAGGTCCCGATCCCCAGCACCCAGGAGGAGATTATTCACGTGCCTGAACTCACCACAGAAACCCGCGTCGTGCACCAGCCAGTGGAGCAGATCCTTGAGGCGAGGCCTGACCAAGATCTATCTTCCGCTTCGAGTCATGACAGGATTGTTTGGACGGGGTTTACGATCTTTGGGGGTACCTTATTGGGTTCTTGATAAAAAGCGGATCCTACTATTTGGGGGTCTATATTACGGGGGACCCCCTTTGCTAGTATCCCTGAAGCTTGACAGATCAGCCCATTCTCTGTCGAGGTGCCTGTCCCGGTGGCACAAGAGCAGGTTGTCCCCATGCCCCAGGCCGGCACTCAAACCTGTGGCGTTGCAGTAGTTGCTTGTAAACAACTTCGAAAGACAAAAGATAAATTTTCTAGGACCCGGAGTAGGCCCTTGTTTCCTTCTTTAGGGTTGGGGTTCCCTTATAATCCCCTTAAAACCAAGAAGGGTACCCTCGGGTCTAGTTTTCGAAGCAGCCAAAAGCCCGAAGTCAGCCGGCCCGGCCTCAACCATGGAAGCCAGAACCCTTGCAGGGGCACCTACTTACTGTTGGTTTATAGAAATTGTATAGGGTTTGGGGCCCCAAGAACGTTTTGAGCGAAAGTTCTGAGCGAAAGTTTTGAGTGAAAGTTTCTGTTTTAGAACCTAATTTATATTTTGGGGGCCTTCCGGCCCTTCTGGGATTCTTTGGGTGTGGCCTCCCAGGCGCTGTGGATGAATGTACTTAAACTCTGCTTGTCAGCTGTTTAGACAAATAACCTTGGAACATTCAGAATGATACCCATACAATTTCTATTTATTTTCTCTTGAGGGTTTAGGGTTTAGGACTTAGTAAGGAATGGGGGAAATGAGGTACCCTATCTAACCCCTTAAAGGGTATGTATAGGGCCCTAATTCCCTCATTCCTTGCTAACCAACAGTAAGCCTTCCAAGAAAAAGAGTTGTCAAGACTTGAAGCTCCGACCGGTAAAAGGTGGTTCGCCTGTATCACTATACTAACCGGAATAGACTTGATAAGCACCCCCTTGAACAAAGACATGCGCATGTCATAGACGGGCACATGCAATCCCAGCACAAACCAAAGCAGGGTGATCAGCCACAGACCACGCTGAAGTCCCAAAGCCGCCAGCAGGCCCCAGGGCAGCCGCAGGGTGCACCCTATGGGCTCCAAATTAAGGCCGGGAGCCCAAATTAAGCCAAAAAAGAATTGAGACAAAAACTAAGAAACCCTTAATGAGGCCCCAAATTAACCGGAAGCCCAACTGCAAATGAGGCCCCAAAAGGGCACCAAATTAAGTTCCAAATTACGCCCCGGAAGCCCAAATTCAGCCAAAACTCAAGCCCCAAATGAGGCCCTGGAGGTTCCAAATCAAGCTCCAAATTAAGCCCCGAAAGGCACAAAATTAAGATCAATGCGGAATTTCCCAAGTTATTTTGCTAAACAGCTTCATTTATCCCAAAGCCCAGCCCCAGCCCCACACCCATCCCCAGCCCCAGCACTCCAAATCAAACCTCGAGAGGCTTCGATTTAGGCTCGAAACCAGGTCCAACAGGCCCGGGGCCTAAAAATGTAATAAGAGGTTCTGAATCAGAAACTATGGAAACGGCCTCTTGCACCGGCCAACCTTTTGCTTATTTTTTTCCGTTAAAGAGAGCAGGTTGGCCGGTGAAAAAACACGCTTTTCACCGGCCAACCTTGGTGTACTCAAACAAGAGCAAAAGGTTGGCCAGTGAAATGAGCTGACTCATGTTGTCTTTTCAACCGGCCAACCTGTTTAGCTCAATTTATGAAGAAAAGGTTGGCCGGTCAAAAAACTGCTTGGGACCCAAACCCTATACAATTTCTATAAACCGTAAACCTGAAACCCTAAACCCTAGAGTCTCAGTCCCTACTTCCTTTAGCCCGAAGTCGCCAGGTCCCAGGGCAGCCTCAGGGGGCACCCTACGGGACACCGCAGCCCATGCCAGCCGAGCTCTTACATGTGGTTGGGCTGTTGAAGCTCCTAAATCCTCGAACCTTGAAACTCTGAAGCCCTCAAACACTAAACCAGCTTGAGTCGTGGATAGGGCATATGGCAAGAAAATCTCCGATGCAAAGCAAAATGTTTGAGCTTGTGTCTTTCGGCTTGGCTCTGGTTTGGTTGGTAACGCTGCCCCCCCCAAAATCCTGAAAGCGCGACCTTGGCGAGCACACCCTGAACACTAGACCCCAAATCGCAAAACCGTAAGGTTTTCGGGTTTAAAGGTTTAAGGGTTCAGGGTTTAGGGCTTTTGACCCTGGCAGGGTCAGGAGCAAGTCCTCGAAGTGCCAAAGATCATGACGCAGACGCGCGTGATACAGCAGCACCTGGAGCAGGTTTGGCTCAGTGAGTGTTCAGTACATCGGGATCTCGGGGACACATCTACCTAAACGACCACCTGGGTTTTTCACTATCGGACGTCTAGGAATGGATGTTGTGTCTTTCTGCAACTAAGTCGTGTTACGAACCTCTGGTCATTGTCAAAACCCTAAACCCCCAAACCCCAAACCCCAAACCCCAAACCTCAAACCCCAAACCCTAAACCCTGAACCCTGAACCCTAAACCCTAAACCCTAAACCCTAAACCCTAAACCCTAAACCCTACCCGAAGTCTTCTCTGTTTGCCTTTTTTGCAGGCCGTGAGCCGCCTCAGCCACGCAGAGGCCCAGGCGGCGCTGTGCCTCGGCTCTGAGAAGGGTTTTAAAACGGGCAGTAGGGTTTACGGTTTAGAGGGGTTTAGGGTTTAGGGTTTTCAGGTTTGTTCAGGGTTTAGGGTTTCAGAAGGGTTTTAGAGTTCATGGTTTAGGGTTGAGAGGGGTTCAGGTTTGTTCAGGGTTTAGGGTTTAAGAAGGGTGTTAGAGTTCATGGTTGAGGGTTTAGAGGGGTTTAGGTTTGTTCAAAATTCAGGGTTTAGGGTTTAGAAATTAGGGTTTAGGGTTTAGGGTTAGGGTTTAGGGTTTAGGGTTGAGGGGTTCGGGTTTAGGGTGTAACTAGGGTGTGGGGTTTAGGGTTTAGGAGGAGTCGAAGCTTCCCTCGGGAATGCAAAAGGGGGGGGGGGAGAGGGAGTTGGGGCTTGGTAGTTGATTTTCAGAAGGAACCCTAAACCCCAAACCCCAAACCCCAAACCCCAAACCCCAAACCCCAAACCCCAAACCCTAAACCCTAAACCCTAAACCCTAAACCCTAAACCTTAAACAAACCTGAACCTCTCTAAACCCTAAACCCTAAACCCTACGCCCACCATGCATGTGTGCAGGATCCAGCTCGGCAGCGACCTGGCGCTGGAGACGGCCGTCCTTGAGACCATCCGCAGGCCGCTGCTTCCGTCAAGAAGTTCGTAGGGTTAGGGTTTCGGGTTTAGGGTTTAAGGGTTAATGGTTTAGGGTTTAGGGTCTCGGGTTTAGGGTTTAGCCGCTCGGGGCCCTGCAGCAGCCTGCTGCTGTGTGCAAGGGTCCGACATCCGGGGCTACATGAGCCCACAAGCAGCTTCGCGCGGCAGGCGCAGCACTTGGGAGGGTGAAAACGAAGTGGCGCGCTGTGTGTCTAACCTCAATGCCGCCAATGCCTTCAAGGTTCCCCCCTGGGGACCCAGCCCCCGCCCCCTCCCAGGTCCTGGGGATGCAGGTTTTTGGGGACCCCCTGAATCCCAGCTAAGTCCCCAAGGACCCCCCCCCCCTCTCCTGATTCCTGGAGACCCAGTTTTGCAGGGACCCCCTCTCCTGAAAACCTAAGTCCCAGACAACAAAGCCCCCCCTTCCCCCCCCCCCCCCCCCCCGCCCCCGACCCCCCCCGCCCCCCCCCCGGCCGCCCCCTTAAACATGGAGGTTTTTTTTGTTTCCGGGACCTTGTTAATTTGAATATGACTCCTAGAAGTTTGCAGAATATCTAGTAGGATTCATATTCCTTTTTGTAGGATTCAAAAACCACGAGAATCCTCTCTGAAGAGTAAGGGGGGGGGTGGGGTGGGGCGGGGGGTGGGGGGGGCTTGCTTAGCGATCTCCCAAAGGCTATTGTCTTACAACTTAACCACGCAAAAGCCCCCCGGCCGAAATTCCCTAGTCTTGTGGGCTGGGAAGGGTGTGCGCACTTTTGGGCAGGTGGTCGAGATCCCAATCCCGCAGGCCCAGGCCTGAATTTGTAGTGGTTTGAAGAGTTCCAAACCCCCAAACCCTAAACCCCAAACCCCGGGTTTAGGGTTTAGGGTTCAGGGTCTAGGGTGCTGGTCTTCTCCGGCAGCATTTCAATGTTGTGAGGGTAGTTTCATGGGCCCTGAATATGGTCCCTAACCTCCTTAAAACAGGGTTCTGATGCATGAGCCCCTGAAATTAGTAGAGGGTATATAAAGGGTATACAAGGGGGCACCCTTTTAAGGGCCCATACCAAGGGACCATGCAACCGGTTGTAGATTTGCAGGGTTCAGGGCCGGGGGCTTTCTTTGTTCTCAAGCAGGCCTCTTAGGGTTTGCAAAAGGCCTGCTCGTAGGGTTTGCAAAAGGCCTGCTCAAATAAAGAGAGGTTCAGGGGTTTAGGGTTTAGGGTTTTAGGGTTTTAGGGTTTTAGGGTTTTAGGGTTTTAGGGTTTTAGGGTTTTAGGTTTTTAGGGTTTTAGGGTTTTAGGGTTTTAGGGTTTAGGGAGGCCAAGGGCGAGGCAGGAAGCCGGAACAGGAAACCGGCGGAACCTTTCGTGGCCCAGTGGTACCCTCTACTCTGTTGTTTTTTGGTTTCTGGGTTCCGTTATAAAGTGGCCAACCCCCTTTCCCCCCACCCTCCCCCCCCAGTCCCCCCAAAAGAAGAGTACCCTTATTATGATACTAAGCTCTTGTTGAGGTGACTTTGCGGTTTGTAGCTGCCAGGCTCGGGAGCCTCCGGCCCTGAATAGCCCCAACCGTTGCGTTTCTCGGATTTTGATTTGGGAGTCTCCTGCAAGTTTGATGGGAAGGATGTCGACAAAAATCTGCGCGCTTGACCCGAAGCTCCACCGCGCTCTGCCTGTGCGTTTTGGGCAGGAGCATGTGGTCCGTGTGCCCAAGCTCATTCCGCAGGAGAGCCGAAACCCTCGAACCCCAGCTCGGTTTGAAGGGTCGAGGCTGGAGAGCTGGGTTTAGGGTTTAGGGTTTAGGGCTTAGGGTTTAGGGTTTAGGGTTTAGGGTTTAGAGTTTAGGGTTTAGGGTTTGGTTTATGGTTTAGGGTTTAGGGTCTAGGGTGGGGCTTGCTCGTGACGGGTGCGCGCTGGGACTACCAGGAGCGCATCGTCCACCAGCATGTGGAGCAGGTTGTGGAGGTCCACGTGCCCATGACTCAGGACCCCTTTGGGGCCATTTGGGCTCTCAGGGTTTGGCAGCTGTTGGGGTTGGGCACTTAGGGCAAGACTTAGGGTGAATATGGATTTCTGGCGTTGGGTATCCTGAGGGGCACGGGCAGAACTGTCAGGCCGGGGTTTAGGACAGACCGCGCTCTGCCTGTGCGTTTTGGGCAGGAGCAGGTGGTCCGTGTGCCCAAGCTCATTCCGCAGGAGAGCCGAAACCCTCGAACCCCAGCTCGGTTTGAAGGGTCGAGGCTGGAGCTGGGTTTAGGGTTTAGGGTTTAGGGCTTAGGGTTTAGGGTTTAGGGTCTAGGGTTTATAAGGGTTTAGGGTTCAGGGTTTAGGGTCTAGGGTGGGGCTTGCTCGTGACGGGTGCGCGCTGGGACTACCAGGAGCGCATCGTCCACCAGCATGTGGAGCAGGTTGTGGAGGTCCACGTGCCCATGACTCAGGACCCCTTTGGGGCCATTTGGGCTCTCAGGGTTTGGCAGCTGTTGGGGTTGGGCACTTAGGGCAAGACTTAGGGTGAATAATGGATTTCTGGCGTTGGGTATCCTGAGGGGCACGGGCAGAACTGTCAGGCCGGGGTTTAGGACAGACCGCGCTCTGCCTGTGCGTTTTGGGCAGGAGCAAGTGGTCCGTGTGCCCAAGCTCATTCCGCAGGAGAGCCGAAACCCTCGAACCCCAGCTCGGTTTGAAGGGTCGAGGCTGGAGCTGGGTTTAGGGTTTAGGGTTTAGGGTTTAGGGTTTGGTAGGGCTTAGGGCTTAGGGTTTAGGGTTTAGGGTTTAGGGTTTAGGGTTTGGTTTAGGGTTTAGGGTTTATAAGGGTTTAGGGTTTAGGGTTTAGGGTCTAGGGTGGGGCTTGCTCGTGACGGGTGCGCGCTGGACTACCAGGAGCGCATCCTCCACCAGCATGTGGAGCAGGTTGTGGAGGTCCACGTGCCCATGACTCAGGACCCCTTTGGGGCCATTTGGGCTCTCAGGGTTTGGCAGCTGTTGGGGTTGGGCACTTAGGGCAAGACTTAGGGTGAATATGGATTTCTGGCGTTGGGTATCCTGAGGGGCACGGGCAGAACTGTCAGGCCGGGGTTTAGGACAGACCGCGCTCTGCCTGTGCGTTTTGGGCAGGAGCAGGTGGTCCGTGTGCCCAAGCTCATTCCGCAGGAGAGCCGAAACCCTCGAACCCCAGCTCGGTTTGAAGGGTCGAGGCTGGAGCTGGGTTTAGGGTTTAGGGTTTAGGGCTTAGGGTTTAGGGTTTAGGGTCTAGGGTTTATAAGGGTTTAGGGTTCAGGGTTTAGGGTCTAGGGTGGGGCTTGCTCGTGACGGGTGCGCGCTGGGACTACCAGGAGCGCATCGTCCACCAGCATGTGGAGCAGGTTGTGGAGGTCCACGTGCCCATGACTCAGGACCCCTTTGGGGCCATTTGGGCTCTCAGGGTTTGGCAGCTGTTGGGGTTGGGCACTTAGGGCAAGACTTAGGGTGAATAATGGATTTCTGGCGTTGGGTATCCTGAGGGGCACGGGCAGAACTGTCAGGCCGGGGTTTAGGACAGACCGCGCTCTGCCTGTGCGTTTTGGGCAGGAGCAGGTGGTCCGTGTGCCCAAGCTTCATTCCGCAGGAGAGCCGAAACCCTCGAACACCCAGCTCGGTTTGAAGGGTCGAGGCTGGAGCTGGGTTTCGAGTTCAGGGTTAGGGCTTGGGTTTAGGGTTTAGGGTTTAGGGTGTGGTTAGTTTAGGGTTTATAAGGGTTTAGGGTTTATAACGTGACGGGTCTGCGCGCTGGGACTACCAGGAGCGCATCGTCCACCAGCATGTGGAGCAGGTTGTGGAGGTCCACGTGCCCATGACTCAGGACCCCTTTGGGGCCATTTGGGCTCTCAGGGTTTGGCAGCTGTTGGGGTTGGGCACTTAGGGCAAGACTTAGGGTGAATATGGATTTCTGGCGTTGGGTATCCTGAGGGGCACGGGCAGAACTGTCAGGCCGGGGTTTAGGACAGACCGCGCTCTGCCTGTGCGTTTTGGGCAGGAGCAAGTGGTCCGTGTGCCCAAGCTCATTCCGCAGGAGAGCCGAAACCCTCGAACCCCAGCTCGGTTTGAAGGGTCGAGGCTGGTTTAGGGTTTAGGGTTTAGAGTTTAGGGTTTAGGGTTAGGTTTAGGGTTTAGGGTTTAGGGTTTATAAGGGGTTAGGGTTTAGGGTGGGGCTTGCTCGTGACGGGTGCGCGCTGGGACTACCAGGAGCGCATCGTCCACCAGCATGTGGAGCAGGTTGTGGAGGTCCACGTGCCCATGACTCAGGACCCCTTTGGGGCCATTTGGGCTCTCAGGGTTTGGCAGCTGTTGGGGTTGGGCACTTAGGGCAAGACTTAGGGTGAATATGGATTTCTGGCATTGGGTATCCTGAGGGGCACGGGCAGAACTGTCAGGCCGGGGTTTAGGACAGACCGCGCTCTGCCTGTGCGTTTTGGGCAGGAGCAAGTGGTCCGTGTGCCCAAGCTCATTCCGCAGGAGAGCCGAAACCCTCGAACCCCAGCTCGGTTTGAAGGGTCGAGGCTGGAGCTGGGTTTAGGGTTTAGGGTTTAGGGTTTAGAGTTTAGGGTTTAGGGTTTGGTTTAGGGTTTAGGGTTTAGGGTTTATAAGGGTTTAGGGTTTAGGGTGGGGCTTGCTCGTGACGGGTGCGCGCTGGGACTACCAGGAGCGCATCGTCCACCAGCATGTGGAGCAGGTTGTGGAGGTCCACGTGCCCATGACTCAGGACCCCTTGGTGCCATTTGGGCTCTCAGGGTTTGGCAGCTGTTGGGGTTGGGCATGGATTTCTGGCGAAATGTCAGGCCGGGGTTTAGGACAGCCTTCCTTGCCAGGAGCAGGTGCACGTGCCGAAGGTGACGCAGCAGGAGCGTGCCCATCACCTCCATGTGGAGGCGCACAGGGTGGAGCCCCGAAAAGTGTCAATTTCTACAGAAGCCAGAAACCAGTCAATGTTCCATTTGTGTAGTGGACCCAAAGAATCAGTCCCTCGCCGGAGTAAAGTTCCTTCCGGAAGGAGAATGTGGACGTGCCGGTAGAGCAGCACATCGAGCAGGTTGTGCACGTGCCGAAGGCGTCGCAGTAGCACTTTTGGGTTTGGATGAGAGGACGGGATGTTGGAGCAGTTGATTTGTTTGCTGGGAGCCCCACCAACACCATCTCCATAGCCTTAAGAATATGGCCCCTGCGGGCTTTCTGCCCACAACTCCGTAGATCCCTTGCCATTGCAGCAACACCCCCAGACCCAAAGCAGCAACAACTCAAAGCAACAAAGCCCTTAAGCCTAATTTTAACGCTACGCGACTCGCGTCGGCCTGGCCCAATGCAGCTCCCGGAGAGGGGGCCGACGTTGGGGGGGACGGCACACTTTTGCTTGCAAAAATATCCCAAGAAAAGGCCAGATAAAGGGCTCCCAGCGAAAGGGCTGGTCCCTGTCATAACTGGGGGGGTGTGGGGGGAGGCAAAAAAAGGGCGAGAGACCTTCGACCCCAGTATCGAAGCGCCACCATGACACCGAAGAGCTCGTCGGCCTGCTGCCTTGTGGACTCTCTGAGGTGCCGCTGACGGCCCCGCCGTCCCAGGCCGGACAGGGCTCCTACTGCCAGAGGCTCCATTGTGGTTCCTGACCCCAAGCGCGATTGAGGCCATGCCCACGGCTGCGCCGAGGGCCGGAGCGAGGGCCGGAGCCTTTGGCTCTTTCTCACACACACACGTGCAGTGCCTGAGCACGCCTCCCCCCCAGTCCCCAGTATCGCTGCCTTGTAGGCGAAGGCCCGGCCAGAGCCGAGGCCGCCCCCGCCCAGCCAGGCTGGACAGACCGTGTGCGCGTTGCATTGCTTCCATGCTGCTCCTGCCAGAGGCCCCGCGGTGGTACTTGAAAGACCACAGGATCGAGGCGCTTGGCGGGACCCGGGCCGAAGATGTGCTGTTCCCACCAGCGTGGGATGGCAAAGCTTTGGCGCCTGGCACCCCGGCAGCAACTCTCGGCCCTCGGCTTTGGGACCCATGTAGTTGGGACTCAGTGCTCTCGGCACAGGTGAGCTGACGGAGGCACAGGAAAGGGATCTCCTTCAGAACCTGTCCTTCATGAATGCAGCTGCTGCACCACTTGCTGGAAAGAATGTCCTGGACAAGCTGATCCGGGAAAGCGATGTCGCCCTTCCACTGTTGGATCTGCTGATGGCCCTGGAAGTGCACACTGCCGACGCCGAAGTGGCCAAAAGCCATCTGGACCAGTATCTCACCGCGCTTCGACAGGCTACAAGGCGGCCTTGTTCTTCTTTGACCGTTCTTTTTTCGACACAATTTTCGAGACTGCACGAATGCGAGTCAGGACGTGGGGCTATGAATCTGTTCGCCTTACAGACAACTGCTGCTGCTGCTGCTGCTGCGACGGCAGCTGCAGCGATTCTTGCCATACTGTTGACCCCCAGTTTTGCAGGCAAGTCGCTCATCCTCTGCTGCTCCTGGCACTGCACCGCGTGGAGGCGAGCATGTGCTCCCTGTAGTTGTTGGCTGTTCAGTTTGTCTACACGGAAACACACATATACAGTCATATGTTGTATACACAATATACACACATGTATATATAAATATATATATTTTTTTTATAAAATACATATACGGCGTGCAGTATGTATTTTGCTTGATGCCCTCCTGGCATGACAGGACTTGGATTTGGTGCCGGTGTTGCAGCGCTTCCCTTCCATTGCATCCCTGCTTACCCGCCGCGAGAAGGCGAGCCGGGACCCCGAAGCCAACCCCAAGGTACCACACGCTTCTCTCTCTCTCTCTCTCTCTCTCTCTCTCACTCTCACTCTCTCTCCTATCGGTCCATCTTACCATATAAATATACATATATATATATATACATATAAATATACATATATTCATACAAAAATCAATATAGACGCATGTTCACATACACACCTATGCATACACACTGCACGATGAAGTGTCGAGAGGAACGGGTCGAGCCTGAGAAGTGACATCTTCTTCATAAACCCCAAAACCCCAAAACCCCTAAACCCCTAAACCCCAAGACCTTCTACCCTACACCCGAGCCTCCATCGCACCGAGGATGCAATGCTTGAGGAATCCTCAGACGACCCGGCTGAAGTCTGGGAGGGCCTGAGGAGCCAAGGCTGGAAGAGTGCGAGCTGCAGGGATCAGACTGTGTAGCCACGTAGCCTTGAAACACACACAGGGGCACACAGGACTCCTTGGGCCGTCCCCCGGCTAACCATCGCAGGCTGCTCTTCCGCTGCCATGGAGGAGCTTCTTTCCTTGACTGGACTCAAGAAGGTGAAGATGGCGGCCGTAAGCCTTTACAGGTCGGCCCTGAAGTTCCGGCGCATGCCGCGGGAAGTCCAAAAGATTCTTCCGCTGAATTTGAACCTTGGCTGCAGCGGCAATTTGTTGCAAGAAACAGTGGCTGCTTTGTTTCTGCAGTTTGTGTTTCCAAGTTGAGTCTGTGACTACAAGGAATTTCTGCTTCCTTGGAAACCCGGGCACCGGGAAGAAGACGGTGGCGCGCTTGTTCGCCTCCGTTTTGGATGACTTGGGCCTGCGGGGCAAGAATGTCTTCAGGGAGTGCACGGCAGAACAGCTGAAGGAGGAGGGCGTGGAAGGTTTTTGGAGGCGAGCTCGGGACGCCCTGGATGGAGTTTTCTTCATTGATGAGGCGTACGGCCTGGATCCGGTGGGGGACAAGGTGAAGGGCGCCCCGTTAGTCGATCAACTCTTTTACCTGGTGGATAGCAGGCGTCACACGTGCGTTCTGGCCGGACACGAGGCCGATGGACTTGAGATGACTTGAGGTGTGTCACCATAAGCTGTTTCACTCCATGCTTCTCCGCCTATCCCAAGCTTCCAGGACGACATGAACTCCACGATTTTCGCGTACAACAGCGCCCTGAAGCATCACTTCAACGAAGTCCTGTTCGACCTGTGTCAGCACTTGAACAGTTTGTGAACAGCTTATGTGCCCAGCACCTGATGAGATCTGCTGTTTGTGTGGCACAAGCTGCAAGAGCAGTCCGCATTCAGGAAGATTTCGACGAGACGGAGCTGGCTCAGACCTGCGCTCAGCGCGAGGGAGCTTTGAGCGCTTTGCTGTAGAAGCTGTGAAAGTGACAGCGGATCGTAAGGATTTGGGCGCGCATGCATTGCCAGCGTGGTTGGAGTGAGGGGGATCTGCGGCTCACAGATGATGTCCTGCGCAGGACGGGCACGACAGGGCATGTTGCTGGGAGCTCTCGATGCGTGTTTCATGCAGTTTTTGGGCGCAGGATGGCGAGAGGCCGTGGAAAGAGAGGCTTTGGCAACGCCAGAGAGGCCCCTTGCATGCTGCATATCACTGCAAGTGAGAAGGTACACAATCCAAAGCTGCAGCTAAGCAAGGTACCGTTTCACATGTGACAGTGCGTTGCTGAGGTGAGGAAGTACCTGGAGGCAGCGACAGTGCAATGAGCCGGCAGATTGAGATCCTAAAGCTGTAACCCCAAAGTCCTCTTTTTGTAAAAGCCCTTCCCAGTGTCTAGGGTGGGGCTTGCTCGTGACGGGTGCGCGCTGGGACTACCAGGAGCGCATCGTCCACCAGCATGTGGAGCAGGTTGTGGAGGTCCACGTGCCCATGACTCAGGACCCCTTTGGGGCCATTTGGGCTCTCAGGGTTTGGCAGCTGTTGGGGTTGGGCACTTAGGGCAAGACTTAGGGTGAATAATGGATTTCTGGCGTTGGGTATCCTGAGGGGCACGGGCAGAACTGTCAGGCCGGGGTTTAGGACAGACCGCGCTCTGCCTGTGCGTTTTGGGCAGGAGCAAGTGGTCCGTGTGCCCAAGCTCATTCCGCAGGAGAGCCGAAACCCTCGAACCCCAGCTCGGTTTGAAGGGTCGAGGCTGGAGCTGGGTTTAGGGTTTAGGGTTTAGGGCTTAGGGCTGGTAGGGCTTAGGGCTTAGGGTTTAGGGTTTAGGGTTTAGGGTTTAGGGTTTGGTTTAGGGTTTAGGGTTTATAAGGGTTTAGGGTTGAGGGTTTAGGGTCTAGGGTGGGGCTTGCTCGTGACGGGTGCGCGCTGGGACTACCAGGAGCGCATCCTCCACCAGCATGTGGAGCAGGTTGTGGAGGTCCACGTGCCCATGACTCAGGACCCCTTTGGGGCCATTTGGGCTCTCAGGGTTTGGCAGCTGTTGGGGTTGGGCACTTAGGGCAAGACTTAGGGTGAATATGGATTTCTGGCGTTGGGTATCCTGAGGGGCACGGGCAGAACTGTCAGGCCGGGGTTTAGGACAGACCGCGCTCTGCCTGTGCGTTTTGGGCAGGAGCATGTGGTCCGTGTGCCCAAGCTCATTCCGCAGGAGAGCCGAAACCCTCGAACCCCAGCTCGGTTTGAAGGGTCGAGGCTGGAGCTGGGTTTAGGGTTTAGGGTTTAGGGTTTAGGGCTTAGGGCTTAGGGCTTAGGGCTTAGGGTTTAGGGTTTAGGGTTTAGGGTTTAGGGTTTGGTTTAGGGTTTAGGGTTTATAAGGGTTTAGGGTTTAGGGTTTAGGGTCTAGGGTGGGGCTTGCTCGTGACGGGTGCGCGCTGGGACTACCAGGAGCGCATCGTCCACCAGCATGTGGAGCAGGTTGTGGAGGTCCACGTGCCCATGACTCAGGACCCCTTTGGGGCCATTTGGGCTCTCAGGGTTTGGCAGCTGTTGGGGTTGGGCACTTAGGGCAAGACTTAGGGTGAATAATGGATTTCTGGCGTTGGGTATCCTGAGGGGCACGGGCAGAACTGTCAGGCCGGGGTTTAGGACAGACCGCGCTCTGCCTGTGCGTTTTGGGCAGGAGCATGTGGTCCGTGTGCCCAAGCTCATTCCGCAGGAGAGCCGAAACCCTCGAACCCCAGCTCGGTTTGAAGGGTCGAGGCTGGAGCTGGGTTTAGGGTTTAGGGTTTAGGGTTTAGGGCTTAGGGCTTAGGGCTTAGGGCTTAGGGTTTAGGGTTTAGGGTTTAGGGTTTAGGGTTTGGTTTAGGGTTTAGGGTTTATAAGGGTTTAGGGTTTAGGGTTTAGGGTCTAGGGTGGGGCTTGCTCGTGACGGGTGCGCGCTGGGACTACCAGGAGCGCATTGTCCACCAGCATGTGGAGCAGGTTGTGGAGGTCCAGGTGCCCATGACTCAGGACCCCTTTGGGGCCATTTGCGCTCTCAGGGTTTGGCAGCTGTTGGGGTTGGGCATGGATTTCTGGCGTTGGGTATCCTGAAAAGCACGGCCAGACCTGTCAGGCCGGGGTTTAGGACAGCCTTCCTTGCCAGGAGCAGGTGCACGTGCCGAAGGTGACGCAGCAGGAGCGTGCCCATCACCTCCATGTGGAGGCGCACAGGGTGGAGCCCCGAAAAGTGTCAATTTCTACAGAAGCCAGAAACCAGTCAATGTTCCATTTGTGTAGTGGACCCAAAGAATCAGTCCCTCGCCGGAGTAAAGTTCCTTCCGGAAGGAGAATGTGGACGTGCCGGTAGAGCAGCACATCGAGCAGGTTGTGCACGTGCCGAAGGCGTCGCAGTAGCACTTTTGGGTTTGGATGAGAGGACGGGATGTTGGAGCAGTTGATTTGTTTGCTGGGAGCCCCACCAACACCATCTCCATAGCCTTAAGAATATGGCCCCTGCGGGCTTTCTGCCCACAACTCCGTAGATCCCTTGCCATTGCAGCAACACCCCCAGACCCAAAGCAGCAACAACTCAAAGCAACAAAGCCCTTAAGCCTAATTTTAACGCTACGCGACTCGCGTCGGCCTGGCCCAATGCAGCTCCCGGAGAGGGGGCCGACGTTGGGGGGGACGGCACACTTTTGCTTGCAAAAATATCCCAAGAAAAGGCCAGATAAAGGGCTCCCAGCGAAAGGGCTGGTCCCTGTCATAACTGGGGGGGTGTGGGGGGAGGCAAAAAAAGGGCGAGAGACCTTCGACCCCAGTATCGAAGCGCCACCATGACACCGAAGAGCTCGTCGGCCTGCTGCCTTGTGGACTCTCTGAGGTGCCGCTGACGGCCCCGCCGTCCCAGGCCGGACAGGGCTCCTACTGCCAGAGGCTCCATTGTGGTTCCTGACCCCAAGCGCGATTGAGGCCATGCCCACGGCTGCGCCGAGGGCCGGAGCGAGGGCCGGAGCCTTTGGCTCTTTCTCACACACACACGTGCAGTGCCTGAGCACGCCTCCCCCCCAGTCCCCAGTATCGCTGCCTTGTAGGCGAAGGCCCGGCCAGAGCCGAGGCCGCCCCCGCCCAGCCAGGCTGGACAGACCGTGTGCGCGTTGCATTGCTTCCATGCTGCTCCTGCCAGAGGCCCCGCGGTGGTACTTGAAAGACCACAGGATCGAGGCGCTTGGCGGGACCCGGGCCGAAGATGTGCTGTTCCCACCAGCGTGGGATGGCAAAGCTTTGGCGCCTGGCACCCCGGCAGCAACTCTCGGCCCTCGGCTTTGGGACCCATGTAGTTGGGACTCAGTGCTCTCGGCACAGGTGAGCTGACGGAGGCACAGGAAAGGGATCTCCTTCAGAACCTGTCCTTCATGAATGCAGCTGCTGCACCACTTGCTGGAAAGAATGTCCTGGACAAGCTGATCCGGGAAAGCGATGTCGCCCTTCCACTGTTGGATCTGCTGATGGCCCTGGAAGTGCACACTGCCGACGCCGAAGTGGCCAAAAGCCATCTGGACCAGTATCTCACCGCGCTTCGACAGGCTACAAGGCGGCCTTGTTCTTCTTTGACCGTTCTTTTTTCGACACAATTTTCGAGACTGCACGAATGCGAGTCAGGACGTGGGGCTATGAATCTGTTCGCCTTACAGACAACTGCTGCTGCTGCTGCGACGGCAGCTGCAGCGATTCTTGCCATACTGTTGCCCCCCAGCTTTGCAGGCAAGTCGCTCATCCTCTGCTGCTCCTGGCACTGCACCGTGTGGAGGCGAGCATGTGCTCCCTGTAGTTGTTGGCTGTTCAGTTTGTCTACACGGAAACACACATATACAGTCATATGTTGTATACACAATATACACACATGTATCTATATATATATAAAATACATATACGGCGTGCAGTATGTATTTTGCTTGATGCCCTCCTGGCATGACAGGACTTGGATTTGGTGCCGGTGTTGCAGCGCTTCCCTTCCATTGCATCCCTGCTTACCCGCCGCGAGAAGGCGAGCCGGGACCCCGAAGCCAACCCCAAGGTACCACACGCTTCTCTCTCTCTCTCTCTCTCTCTCTCTCTCTCTCTCTCTCACTCTCTCTCCTATCGGTCCATCTTACCATATAAATATACATATATATATATACATATAAATATACATATATTCATACTTATACACAAAAATCAATATAGACGCATGTTCACATACACACCTATGCATACACACTGCACGATGAAGTGTCGAGAGGAACGGGTCGAGCCTGAGAAGTGACATCTTCTTCATAAACCCCAAAACCCCAAAACCCCTAAACCCCTAAACCCCAAGACCTTCTACCCTACACCCGAGCCTCCATCGCACCGAGGATGCAATGCTTGAGGAATCCTCAGACGACCCGGCTGAAGTCTGGGAGGGCCTGAGGAGCCAAGGCTGGAAGAGTGCGAGCTGCAGGGATCAGACTGTGTAGCCACGTAGCCTTGAAACACACACAGGGGCACACAGGACTCCTTGGGCCGTCCCCCGGCTAACCATCGCAGGCTGCGCTTCCGCTGCCATGGAGGAGCTTCTTTCCTTGACTGGACTCAAGAAGGTGAAGATGGCGGCCGTAAGCCTTTACAGGTCGGCCCTGAAGTTCCGGCGCATGCCGCGGGAAGTCCAAAAGATTCTTCCGCTGAATTTGAACCTTGGCTGCAGCGGCAATTTGTTGCAAGAAACAGTGGCTGCTTTGTTTCTGCAGTTTGTGTTTCCAAGTTGAGTCTGTGACTACAAGGAATTTCTGCTTCCTTGGAAACCCGGGCACCGGGAAGAAGACGGTGGCGCGCTTGTTCGCCTCCGTTTTGGATGACTTGGGCCTGCGGGGCAAGAATGTCTTCAGGGAGTGCACGGCAGAACAGCTGAAGGAGGAGGGCGTGGAAGGTTTTTGGAGGCGAGCTCGGGACGCCCTGGATGGAGTTTTCTTCATTGATGAGGCGTACGGCCTGGATCCGGTGGGGGACAAGGTGAAGGGCGCCCCGTTAGTCGATCAACTCTTTTACCTGGTGGATAGCAGGCGTCACACGTGCGTTCTGGCCGGACACGAGGCCGATGGACTTGAGATGACTTGAGGTGTGTCACCATAAGCTGTTTCACTCCATGCTTCTCCGCCAATCCCAAGCTTCCAGGACGACATGAACTCCACGATTTTCGCGTACAACAGCGCCCTGAAGCATCACTTCAACGAAGTCCTGTTCGACCTGTGTCAGCACTTGAACAGTTTGTGAACAGCTTATGTGCCCAGCACCTGATGAGATCTGCTGTTTGTGTGGCACAAGCTGCAAGAGCAGTCCGCATTCAGGAAGATTTCGACGAGACGGAGCTGGCTCAGACCTGCGCTCAGCGCGAGGGAGCTTTGAGCGCTTTGCTGTAGAAGCTGTGAAAGTGAGAGCTGATCGTAAGGATTTGGGCGCGCATGCATTGCCAGCGTGGTTGGAGTGAGGGGGATCTGCGGCTTACAGATGATGTCCTGCGCAGGACGGGCACGACAGGGCATGTTGCTGGGAGCTCTCAATGCGTGTTTCCTGCAGTTTTTGGGCGCAGGATGGCGAGAGGCCGTGGAAAGAGAGGCTTTGGCAACGCCAGAGAGGCCCCTTGCATGCTGCATATCACTGCAAGTGAGAAGGTACACAATCCAAAGCTGCAGCTAAGCAAGGTACCGTTTCACATGTGACAGTGCGTTGCTGAGGTGAGGAAGTACCTGGAGGCAGCGACAGTGCAATGAGCCGGGCAGATTGAGATCCTGAAGCTGTAACCCCAAAATCCTCTTTTTGTAAAAGCCCTTCCGACGTCCCTGAGAACCCGAAAGCGAAGCCTCCGAAGCGCAGGTATTTGGGCCCCCGGAGGGCACACCAGCTGCTGCCACCGAGGCAGGTGAGGGGCGTGTGGGCTTTTTGAGTTGGGGGTTGAAGGTTTAGGGTTTCGGTTTGGGGCTCAGCATCCCATGTACGAGTTTCACTGGTCTAGCCATTTTTATCATGTAACTGAGAAGTACCCACCCACCCAGAGAATCCCATCTTCACTTTGTGTAGCATTTTGATACAGACAATCCTGTGTCCATCGAGTCTACTTCGAGAAGAAAACGCGCCATTGTGTTACGGGCATGTTTTGGCAGAAAACGCAATTTTGTTAGGCACATTTCTGTGTCCATCGAGCCCATGTGAAGACGAATAACCGCCATTTTGTTACGGACATTCCTGTGTCCATCGAGCCTACTTCGAGAAGAAAACGCGCCAGTTTGTTACGGGCACTTTTTGCAAGACTCGACGCGGCCATGCAAAAAGACGTGCTATTTTGTTGGGGACCTTTCTGTGTCCATCGAGCCTGTGAGAAGAAGAAAAAGCGAGATGTTGTTAGGGACATTCCGTGTCCGTCGGGTCTACTTCGAAAAGAAACCGTGCCATTTTGTTACGGGCATTTTTTTGGCAAAGAAGCGCTGTTTTGTTACGGACGTGTCTGTGTCCATCGAGCCTATGTGAAGACGAAAAACCGCCATTTTGTTACAGACATTCCTGTGTCCATCGAGCCCATCTAGGCACCACAATACCGCGGATGCAAGGTTTAAATAAAGAAAACATGTGTATATATATATATATATATATACATACATGTAGGAAGAGGGGGTTTGGGGTTTGGGGTTTAGGGTTTCGGGGCTGAGTTTAGGGTTTAAGGTTTCGGGTTGAGGATATAGGTTTTGGCAAGATTCGGGGTCGCAGGCGTAAGGGGCTCACCCCAAGCACGAAATTTGGCTGTTTAGGAAAAGCTCCGAGCAACCCCAAGCCCGAAGCTGACGAAACCCGACCTCCTAAGCCCTAAGCCATGCCAGGCCCTCGACTTGCCGGCTCCCGCAGGGGAGGAGTGAAGGCAAGGTGTGCGCCTTCTGGGGTGTGGGGGAAAGGGTTGGGAATGAGGGGAAAGTTAGCGGAGTTTGGTTTGCTTGTTCCAGACGCGTCTCGGCCGGGGGGCGAGGAGAATTAGCCGGCATTGGGCTGGTTCCATGCGTTCAGACCCAGTCTCCGACAGGTGCACTGGACGACTGCACGCTGATGTGGCCGCAGAGTCGTAGAGTGTGCGGCGCAAGCCTTTCTTAGAGCCAGATGTGTTTTTTCTAGAGAGCAATGTGCGCGGGCTGTGTTTTCCAATGCAGAACATAAACCCTAAACCCAAAACCCAAAACCCAAAACCCTAAACCCTAAACCCTAAACCCCCTAAACCCTTCTTTCAGAGCTAGGCAAAAGGAAGTTCAACACTTGGAAGACACTGCGCCTTCCGACCTGTACGGCTGTACGATTTGAAGAGAATTCGGGGTCCTTCCCACCAGTTCCACACTGAGCAGCATTCCCGTTCCGAAATCCTCCGAAAAAACGCCCAAAAGGCAATCAAGCTTCCGAAATGTGGGAACGACCCCCCTGGCGCTTGCCGTTAGCGGCAGCTAGCGTCAAGCGATCCTTCGAGAGTCCTGTTGTTGAGGAATGAAGGACAAAGTCTTCCTTCAACATCAAGTGCTACAAGGCTCGTTGCAGCCGGGGGGGACAGTGAAGCTTGGGAGTTTAGGATTTCAGACCTTCACTGGTGGTGCTAGGTATCTGGTTCGGTTCGCCGCCTCTCCCGTGTCCAGCTAGCGGCAGCTAGCGTCAAGCGATCCTTCGAGAGTCCTGCTGTTGAGGAATTGAAGGACAAAGTCCTCCTTCAACATCAAGTGCTACCAGGCTCGTTGCAGCCGGGGGGGACAGTGAAGCGTGGGAGTTTAGGATTTCAGACCTTCACTGGTGGTGCTAGGTATCTGGTTCGGTTCGCCGCCTCTCCCGTGCCCAGCTAGCGGCAGCTAGCGTCAAGCGATCCTTCGAGAGTCCTGTTGTTGAGGAATGAAGGACAAAGTCTTCCTTCAACATCAAGTGCTACAAGGCTCGTTGCAGCCGGGGGGGACAGTGAAGCTTGGGAGTTTAGGATTTCAGACCTTCACTGGTGGTGCTAGGTATCTGGTTCGGTTCGCCGCCTTTCCCGTGTCCAGCTAGCGGCAGCTAGCGTCAAGCGATCCTTCGAGAGTCCTGCTGTTGAGGAATTGAAGGACAAAGTCCTCCTTCAACATCAAGTGCTACCAGGCTCGTTGCAGCCGGGGGGGACAGTGAAGCGTGGGAGTTTAGGATTTCAGACCTTCACTGGTGGTGCTAGGTATCTGGTTCGGTTCGCCGCCTCTCCCGTGTCCAGCTAGCGGCAGCTAGCGTCAAGCGATCCTTCGAGAGTCCTGCTGTTGAGGAATTCAAGGACAAAGTCCTCCTTCAACATCAAGTGCTACAAGGCTCGTTGCAGCCGGGGGGGACAGTGAAGCTTGGGAGTTTAGGATTCCAGACCTTCACTGGTGGTGCTAGGTATCTGGTTCGGTTCGCCGCCTCTCCCGTGTCCAGCTAGCGGCAGCTAGCGTCAAGCGATCCTTCGAGAGTCCTGCTGTTGAGGAATTGAAGGACAAAGTCCTCCTTCAACATCAAGTGCTACAAGGCTCGTTGCAGCCGGGGGGGACAGTGAAGCTTGGGAGTTTAGGATTCCAGACCTTCACTGGTGGTGCTAGGTATCTGGTTCGGTTCGCCGCCTTTCCCGTGTCCAGCTAGCGGCAGCTAGCGTCAAGCGATCCTTCGAGAGTCCTGTTGTTGAGGAATGAAGGACAAAGTCCTCCTTCAACATCAAGGGCTACAAGTCTTGGGAGTTTAGGATTCCAGACCTTCACTGGTGGTGCTAGGTATCTGGTTCGGTTCGCCGCCTCTCCCGTGTCCAGCTAGCGGCAGCTAGCGTCAAGCGATCCTTCGAGAGTCCTGCTGTTGAGGAATGAAGGGGACAGTGAAGCTTGGGAGTTTAGGATTTCAGACCTTCACTGGTGGTGCTAGGTATCTGGTTCGGTTCGCCGCCTCTCCCGTGTCCAGCCAGCGGCAGCTAGCGTCAAGCGATCCTTCGAGAGTCCTGTTGTTGAGGAATTGAAGGACAAAGTCCTCCTTCAACATCAAGTGCTACAAGGCTCGTTGCAGCCGGGAGGGACAGTGAAGCTTGGGAGTTTAGGATTTTCAGACCTTCACTGGTGGTGCTAGGTATTTGGTTCGGTTCGCCGCCTCTCCCGTGTCCAGCTAGCGGCAGCTAGCGTCAAGCGATCCTTCGAGAGTCCTGCTGTTGAGGAATGAAGGACAAAGTCCTCCTTCAACATCAAGTGCTACAAGGCTCGTTGCAGCCGGGGGGGACAGTGAAGCTTGGGAGTTTAGGATTCCAGACCTTCACTGGTGGTGCTAGGTATCTGGTTCGGTTCGCCGCCTCTCCCGTGTCCAGCTAGCGGCAGCTAGCGTCAAGCGATCCTTCGAGAGTCCTGCTGTTGAGGAATGAAGGGGACAGTGAAGCTTGGGAGTTTAGGATTTCAGACCTTCACTGGTGGTGCTAGGTATCTGGTTCGGTTCGCCGCCTCTCCCGTGTCCAGCCAGCGGCAGCTAGCGTCAAGCGATCCTTCGAGAGTCCTGTTGTTGAGGAATTGAAGGACAAAGTCCTCCTTCAACATCAAGTGCTACAAGGCTCGTTGCAGCCGGGAGGGACAGTGAAGCTTGGGAGTTTAGGATTTTCAGACCTTCACTGGTGGTGCTAGGTATTTGGTTCGGTTCGCCGCCTCTCCCGTGTCCAGCTAGCGGCAGCTAGCGTCAAGCGATCCTTCGAGAGTCCTGCTGTTGAGGAATGAAGGACAAAGTCCTCCTTCAACATCAAGTGCTACAAGGCTCGTTGCAGCCGGGGGGGACAGTGAAGCTTGGGAGTTTAGGATTCCAGACCTTCACTGGTGGTGCTAGGTATCTGGTTCGGTTCGCCGCCTCAAGCGCTACAAGGCTCGTTGCAGCCCGGGGGGGGCGGGGAGGGGGCAATGACTCGTCGTAATGGCACAGGACCAGCCATGGCGTGACTTTTCCCAGGCTCCACCCGAATCACTACTGTATCTAGTCATGTCAGCGCGTCTCTGTTGTCTGCACTTGACGCCAAAGTGAATGCAATGGCTCAGCTGAGCCGTGACTTTTCAGACCCCGCCTTTGTTGCCCCGAGGCCTCCTACGTATGCGTCACAATGCATCATTATGCCTCTACCCTAAACCCTAAACCCAAACTCTAAACGTGCGAACCTCCCAAACCATCCTTCGTTTTGCAGGCGAAGGCCGCCCAAGGCTCGGATGCGCGGCTCGGTAGACGAGCTCGTGGGAGATGTTGTCTTCTTGGGGGTTCAGGACTTCAGCTTTTTGAGGGATTTTCTGTTCCAGCTTAGGGTTTTGGGGGCTTTTTTTCCACCGAAAACCTTGAGACCTACAGCCCCCCCCCCCCTCCGCACGGAAGAAGCGAACGAACTGAAGCCGCGCGTTTACACCAAGGCCGGCTGCCAACGTGCCCGGCGTGTTGCAACCTCTGATGATTTGATGATTTTTGCGTGAGGTTGCGTTTCGCACTCCAAAAGCGCTAAGCCCGACCTTTGTACATCTTTGTATCCCAAGGCCCTTAAGGACCTGCCCCGAAGGCATGGTGGCCAATGTTGGGGTTGGTTTTTTCTTTCTATTCGCTTCCCCTGTGTCCAAGCAAGATTCATGACATGAACATGTGTAGTGAACATCGTGAAGCTGAACTTCGTTCATAGGCTGGCCGCCTGTAGTTGCTCTGCAAGCAACTGTTTGTACTGTGCGGGTCGGAATGTGCATGAAGGTCAGGTTCACATCGTCTCGCATGTTAGCCTCAAAGCTTCGACGTGCAGAGATTCATTGAATTCGATGCGCTGATGGGCTCCTTTTTGCACGATGCCATTACCTTTCCCAGCCTGGAGGCCGGGGTGGGCAGAGGTTATGTTGAGCTGCGTCGGCATGGCATTCTTGTGGGAGTGACGTGGCGGGGAGAGCAGGGGAACGTGCTTGGCAGGTTGTGGCTGCCGCTGCTGGCATTCATCTTGCACGGCGAAGCCGTAGAATTCAGAGGTGTGCCCTCCGTTCTCCGTTAGCTGTCTTGGTTGCTTTGGCAGTAGGCGCCTGGTCTCTATTCATTCTGCACGGGGCCACTCTGCAAATAGCCGGCTTGCTGTTCCGAGTCTTGATCCCTCAAAGTACTTTCTGACGTCGAGTGACTGGTCTTTGGTGTCAGCTCGTAACAAGTACCGGCCCAATGTGTGGCTTAAGTGCCCTCTGTGGGGGCACTATCCAACTGAACCGTGCCCGTGGCGATGTAGTGGTTAATGCTCAAATTTCTGGACCATAACAGTTCATGACAGTCACAAGAAGATCCTTAGCCCAGCAGGTCGTTGTACAAATGTGGGTGTCTTCGGTATGTGCATGATGGCCCGCTGGCAGCATTCGCCAACAGCTGGATCGTTTGCCACACCCTCGGGTGATTTGTCTCTGATGGGCATGTTGGTTGAGGGAGCATGCGCGAACCAGAGGGGGCTTTCGTTGGGTGGCTCGGGGGATTGGAAGGCGGGGTCGCGAGGCTTCGCCCGAAAGTTCGTAGTGGCGAAAGAAGGTGCCTACGTGCTTTATGTGCTCAGACGGGGCTTCGCCTGAAGCCTTGGCTTGGAATGCCCATCAGGAGATTGTTCGCAGCCAGATGTGATTCATTCAGTGCAGTTGGGGCGTGTAGGGCTTGTGAAACCAGCTCAAGGCATAGGCACGCCTCTGTGCAACGCTCATCGGCTTTTAAGGACCATGCGATGGCTGCCTTGTCTTCTGCTGCTAGCAGTCGGCTCGGCGCACCCCGAGGCCGTGTCTCACTAGGCTGAGACAACGGGGTGCATGGCACCATCGATGAAGCCTTAAACCCTAAACCCTGAACACTAAACCCCTCAACACTCAACCCTCAACCCGATGCCCGAAGCCCCAAACCCTAAAGCCCAAACCGGGGAAGGCCTTAGGAGAAGTACCGCGGTGCACCTGCGGCCCAGATTCCCTTGAAAACCATACGGGGAAGTGCAGCACTTGTCAGGACAGCACCTGCGAGGTCGATGACGAGGAGCATGGGAGTAGGAACACTTTGAATACAGGGTTTAGGGTTTAGGGTTTTGGGTTTAGGGTTTAGGGTTTAGGGTTTAGGGTTTAGGGTTTAGGGTTTAGGGTTTAGATAAGTTAAGGGCTCCAGCAAGAACCGGCGAGTCGATTCGCGCGACTTGAGCGGGCAAAGATCATGTGGAGCTGGATTTAGGGTTTAGGGTTTAGGGTTTAGGGTTTAGGGTTTAGGGTTTAGGGGACCCTGATTGGAGAGTCATTGGACATCTTTCTCCCGCCGCGTGTGACAGCTTCTGAGCTGCCGGTGGGCAGGCGGTTTTCCTGCAGAAAAGCCTCGTGCTGGTCTCCGAGCCTGTGCACCTCCAAGGCCTGGCCCCTAGCATCCCTTAGGGTTTAGGGTTTAGGGTTTAGGGTTTAGGGTTTAGGGTTTAGGGTTTAGGGTTTAGGGTTTAGGGTTTAGGGTTTTAGGTTTTAGGGACGTGTTCTCCAACCCAGCGGCCGAGTTTTGCGACTTTGGCCTCTTCCAATGAAGGTGCTGGGAACACCACGCAGGAGCAGCGGACCCTGGTGGCCCTAGTGCAGGCGAGTTGGGCCCGGAGCCTGCATTGCCTTGAGCACATGAAGCAGCATGCAGTGTCTTTCGCAAGTTTTCGCAAGCTTGTCCGTCAATGTGCAGGATTGTGCTGGTAGGGATGTATAGGGGTTTTTGCTGTCTTTGCAAAGGCGGTCGCCGAGACCACGGTCCCCCTGCCTGCATGGCTGTGCTGCTCGGGTTGCAAGCACCGGGGTTTCCCAAATGAGGGTCTGCAACCCGTTTACTTGGGTTCCGACGATGATCGCTTTTTGTTGGGGATGATCGTATTTTAGGGGGTTTTGGTCGTGTACCAGGGGCACCCATATGTTGACGACGGAGTCCTTTGCTAATTCAAGCCCCCGAACGGGGTGGGGAGATCTACGGCTGCACACCAAAACGAAGCATCAGAAGAGTAGAGTCAACACTGTCCCACAGTGACACTGTCTGGGTCTGCTTTTCAGCTTGCGAGATCCGGAGACTGAAGTACTTGATGTTCAGCTCTAAACCCTAAACCCCAACGTAAACATACCAGAAACCCTAGACCCTACACCCTAAACCCTACACCCTAAACCCTAAACCCTCATCCCGAAACCCTAACCCTAAACCCTAAACCCTAAACCCTAATCCCTAAACCAGTTGCAACCAATTCGTTCCGGAGACGGCTTCCAAGCCAGGCTCCGGGGTGCTGCTGGTGGTCTTCGTCATCCTCCTCCAGGAGCAAAACAATGCCCCAAATTTGTCTTTCGTGCTCAGGAAAAGGGACTTTAGGGAATTGGGGGAATTTAGGGAATTTGGGGGAATTCAGGGAGTTCAGGGATTTTGGGGAATTTGGGGTCCTGGTTGCAGGGGAACAACCGCCCCAAATTCTTTACCAAGAGCTGGGGGTGTCTTGAGTTTCGCGCCGAACCCTAAACCCTAAACCCTAAACCCTAAACCCTAAACCCTAAACCCTAAACCCTAAACCCTAAACCCTAAACCCTAAACCCTAAACCCTCAACCCTAAACCCTAAACCCTAAACCCTAAACCCTAAACCCTAAACCCTAAACCCTAAACCCTAAACCCCACAATGGGGGGCACCCCCCATGAACCCTCTCGCCAGGAGGTCCTGGTGGCCCCCGGCCTGGTGCGTCCGGCCTTGGCGCCACCCTCTGGCGCCTTGTCCCAGGCCCATCCACACAGAGGAGGGTTTAGGGTTTAGGGTTTAGTGTCTAGGGTTTAGGGTTTAGGGTAGGGTTGAGGGGTGAACCGGAGCCTTTAATGTGCGACTCACTTCTCTGCCTTGTCCGCTGTCGAGGCCATCTTTGTCTGGATGTGGGTGTGTACGTTTGCGGCCTCTTCCGCCACTCCAGCCTGCAGAAGTCTTGCAATTCCTGATGCTTTGCCGCGTCTGCCGTGAGCGACTTCTGCATGAAAGTGTATGCGTTTAAAGCCCCAAGATACACCGGAGTTGTCGTGGTAGCGTGTGCCCTAAACCCTAAACCCTAAACCCTAAACCCTAAACCCTAAACCCTAAACCCTAAACCCTAAACCCTAAACCCTAAACCCTAAACCCTAAACCCTAAACCCTAGACCCTAGACCCTAAACCCTCGACCCTCAACCGCATTTCCTGCTTCATCATGAGACCGAGGTTGTGATGCCCGTGGCCTTTGACTTCGCCATTGCCGTGGGCTGCCTGGCCACTCTAAGAGGGTTTGGGGTTTGGGGTTTAGGGTTTGCAGCCTAGCACATGAAGTGAGGCCGCTTACCGCGATTTGCCTCAGATCTTTCGGCCAGCCCTTGCTCCAGGAACTCCGCCTTTGGTCGTACGCCAGCCATAGCTCTGGTTGGGGCCTCTCATTGCTCCTCCTCCTGGCTGTCTGCTGCTTCCTCTTGGGCTGCTGCTGTGGCATCTTTGGCACCTCTTTAGTGCTCTCTGCCGAGCTGCGACACTGCCTGGGACGAATTCTCAGGCTCCTTGGCCTCTGGCTGACTGGGCCTGCACCTGGTCGTACGCCAGGCTGGTGGACAGGGAGGCCGGACCAAGTTCGGCGGTTGCGCGAGTACGCTGATTGACCTGTTTCAAGAATCACTTTGCAGCTGGCAGGCTTGTCTGTTCGAGTGAGGTACAGTCCCTCGAGGCCGTACCAGGATACGCTTGCGCACTCAGCTGGTGGCTCGGCTGGACGGACTTCGCCTGGCATCGCTGGAGACAGCACCGCGAGTTTCTTGGTCGTGACCGAGTCTCCTCGTGCCGGAGTACCCCTTACCGGGCCGCGGGCCCATCTGGAGCGCTGGGCCTACATTCTGGACCTTGACACTCCAACGGATCTGAGTGCCATTGGCTTCCCGTCTCAGGACCATCTCGCTCGAGGCTTGGGCACACCTGGTGACTGGACGAGCCGCGCTCAAGTCGGGCAGGCTTTCAGAGCTGGCATTGGCGCCTTAGCAGTGGCCGAGTCTGCGTGCAGTGCCTCCAGCTTCACCTTCGCTGCCGGATCTGCGGAACCGCTTCTACATCTGCGCTTTCTGCTCTAGACATCCAGCTGGCTTCGTCACCCAGAATTTGGCCACCTACTACCGCGAGATCGCTGGTCAGGACGGCTCACGCCTCTGCCGTGAGTCTGCCTCGCACAGGTTCCTGGCATGGCCGCCGGAGTTGTGAATCAGAGGGTCCTGGGCGAGCAGGATGTCCGCTCCCTGCTCGCCGGGGCTTCGCAATCTGGGCGGCATGTTCTACCTTCTCTGCTACTGACTGGAGGCGAAGAAGACTGGCGGGCCATCACTTTCCTGCTGCGTGCGAGAAGTGGAGGTTTCAGCATCGTGGCTCCCTCGGACGAGGGCGTACTGGCTGCCTTGAATGGCATCGTGGACGAGACTGGTGCTGTTTCTGTGGTTCTTTGCGAGCGCGAAGCCCTGCTCTGGGGCACGGGCCCGTCGTGTTGGCCGACCTGCCTTGGTCTGCCTTGGGGTCCTTCCGAAGGGCCGGTGGCGTTCGCTTGACTGCTGGGCACGTGGTGGGCTTGGAGATGCATGGCACAGTGGCGAGACCGGAATGGCATTCTGCTCTAGAGGCCTTGGGTTTGTGGGTCGCCGAGGCCGACGCCGACGACCCCATGCAGGAGTACTTCACTGCCGAAGAGGCCGAAGAGGAGCTGGAGCCCGCCGCTGCGGCCGCGGAACCGCAACCTGGCGCGGAGCAAGCCGAGCTACTTGCCCTTCGCGCCCGCGTTGCCGAACTGGAAGCTGCAGCGGTGGCGGCCCCGCCTCGCAACTTTCTTGGTTCTCCTCAGGTGGAGCCTCGTGCATCTGCAAGTCCTCTGCCACGCCGGATGTTCCAGAGTGCTCCTGGAAGTCTGACCGCCGAGGAATGGGCTACCCTTCGCCAGCTTGCAGGGCCTGCTGCGGGACGACTGGGAAAGCCAGAGACTGCTCCTCTACCTGTGCGAACCACGGGGGCCGATGCGTTGGCAGACGAGGCTGCCGGCGCGGGAGACCTGGATGCAGAGCTGGAACAGATTGCCGCGCAGAGCTCGGACCCCTTACACCTGCTTTTGGCCAACCAGGCTTGCATGATGCAGCAGCTCCTGCCTCGGTGGATGCGATCACCGCCGCCCTCCAAGGCGCCTCGGCCAACGAAAGCGCCAGCTCCTCAGGGGCCGGCGTGAAGGGGCACAACGCCAGGGAGGCGTACCTGAAGCTGGAGAATCACGAGGAGGTGGCTCGAGCCATACGACTGGCGGCTTGCCAGGAGCTTGGTCTGGAGACGGCCGATGCGAGCATCCCGCCTGGCTTAATGCGGGAGTTCCTCGAGAAGCGGATGGCCGTCAGCGACCACAGATCCTTAGCTTATTTCGCCACATTTTTAGCTCACGGGTGGCAGGAGGCTCGTCTGGCTCGCAACGTTCACCTCGAGGCATTTTGTGCCAAAGGCATGATGGCTGTGGAACAGTGGGTGTTGGACGGTGGCCGCCCGACTGTAGCTTGGCTTTTTGCAGGCTACCCCGAGCCGATGTGGAACATGTTCGGGCGCCAGCAGCGTGCGCGTTCACTACGACCCTTTGCCAAACTGGCAAAACCTTCGTGGGCTGCCGCGAATTTAGCATATCTAAAAGACCTCGATTACCTCGAGAACAGGCTTCGGACCTCCAGGGACACGGGCAATCGTCCACCTGCGACCGGAGGAGGCGAGGCCGATGTCGACACCGCTCCGGGCTACAAGGGCAAGGCACGCTGGAAGGCCAAGGCCAAATGATGGGGTCTCAGTTTTGTGGGAAGATGTCTTCTGCCAAGGCCGGTTGGTGTCAGAGCAGTCCTCGCCTTGTAAGCGTGGGCTTGCGGGATTTTCCCGAGGTGCCATCCCGCCTTCTGCCAGCAGGGGTCCTCTTCCCTCCCTAGGTTTCGGTTTAGGCCCCCTCCCCTCTAAGAGCTTCAGGGACTTGAACCTTAAACCGGGGGTTGTACATAAGTTCACTGACTGGGCCTTGGGATTCATTGGCATAAGCTTGCGGACCCCCGTGTGTCTTTCTTCTTTTGTCCTAAAGTCCTTAGTGCCCTCTGCCCGCACCGCGTATAAGCGAGTGGATGCTCGTGACATCTGGCCCGTGCCCCCACCCAGGTGGAGTTGGTCAGGCCCAAGCAACCCGGGTGCCCGGCGACGACGCCGCAAAACTTTGTACTTTGCCGCGTCTTGCATCCTAGCCGTCGTCATATCCACCTTGAACTGGCTGTTGTTGGGTTACCCGAAGGAGCCTCCTGCCGAAGCGAGGGCCGGAGCGCCCATCACCGCCGAGCAGAGCTCGGTCCAGGACAGGTTGCTCAGATATATAGTTCGGTTCCTTCGTGCGTCCGACTTTGATGCTGATTCGCTCGGACGCTGCAGCGAAAAGTTCGACAGGGTTGTCATACAGGAACTGCCGACCTCCGGATCGGATGTGGACCTAGAAAGCCTTTTGCATGATTTGCATTGTTCCCTGAACCCGTATGGCCGACCTCGCGCCAAGCCTTTGTCTACGCCATCACGGCTGTGCAAGACGTTTGCCCCCAGCATCGCACCAAACTCACAGCCGCCTGGCAGGTGGACAAAAAATGGCAACATGCTGAACCTGGCCGATGCAGACCAGTGATCTCAGCACCGATTGTTGAAGCCATGACGGCTTTAGCCCTGTGCTGGGGCTGGCCAAAGTTCACATCTTTGCTGCTGATCGGCTTTTTATGTATGCTGCACCCTTCGGAGTATTTGCATCTCACGCGGGCGGACCTCATTTTTCCTTCCGATGCCATGTCCGAGGAGCCCATCCTATACGTGCATGTGGGAAACCCCAAGACCGCGCGATTCGCGCGTCGACAGCACTGTCGCCTTGAGGACCCTAGTGTCATCGACTTCTTGCGTTCTCTCTATGAGGACGTCACTTTCGAAACCCCTCTCTACCCTGGTACAACAACTACCTTCCGGAGCCAATGGAATGCCATCCTTAAGCGCCTGGGGGTTCCTTTCCAGCAGGCTTCTGATGGGGTTACGCCTGGGGTCCTTCGAGGATCTGGGGCCACTTACCTTTATTTGTGCACAGAATACTTGAGCAAGGTGGCATGGCGAGGCCGATGGGCCAGGCAGAAAACGGTAGAGTTCTACCTACAAGAGGTAGCTGCTCAAGTCATCCTTCAGCGTCTTCCTTCCGATTCCCGCTCCAGGATCTCAGCCCTCCGCCCTTTCGCATCCAAGCTTGTGTCCTTTTTCTCTTGTCGACCTTCAGTCGAAGCATCGTGAGTGTGGATAGTGGTTGCTAGGGGTTTAGTTAGGCCTCCTTCTGGGTACCCGTGTGCCTACCAGGCCCCTTTCAATCCTCGGCTGCTGTGCAGCCCCGCTTTCGACACCTGTTCGATTGGCGGCACTCTTCGATCTCTACGCTTCGCGGGCCAAAAGGCGAGCTGCTTGTGCTGCAGCCTAGCACATGAAGTGAGGCCGCTTACCGCGATTTGCCTCAGATCTTTCGGCTCCCTCCCACCCGCCCAGGGGGGATAGTGGTTGCTAGGGGTTTAGTTAGGCCTCCTTCTGGGTACCCGTGTGCCTACCAGGCCCCTTTCAATCCTCGGCTGCTGTGCAGCCCCGCTTTCGACACCTGTTCGATTGGCGGCACTCTTCGATCTCTACGCTTCGCGGGCCAAAAGGCGAGCTGCTTGTGCTAGGGTTTAGGGTTTAGGTTTTGGGGTTTAGTGCCTCTTCATCCCATGGATAAAGCCCGATAAAGCTACGCTCAAAGCTTCTCACGCTCTCTCATCTCTCCATATCACGCAGCCCAAAGCCCTGAAACCCTTAAAGCCCGTCCCTCTAAAACCTAACCCTAGACCCCAAACCCTAAACCTCAAAATCAAAACCCCTAAGCCCCTAAACCCTAAACCCCTAAACCCCTAAACCCCTAAACCCCTAAACCCCTAAACCCCTAAACCCCTAAACCCCTAAACCCCTAAACCCCAAACCCTAAACCCTAAACCCTAGACCCCAAACCCTAAACCCCCCTCAAATCCTCAACCTTCCCCCCAAGGCCACGGGGCCGTGCTCTCGGGCTTCCTACTCTCCGCGGGCGCCTTGGGCAGCGCCCTGGGCTTGCTGGCGGGTGCCAGCTGCCGCTCGGAGCAGTTTGCCAAGTGAAGAGGAACCCAGAGAGCCCAATACTCCTGAATTCGGGCATATACCTTAAATGATACAGGGATCCTTATAATATGATTGAAGGAGTATTCCTCAAAATTAAGGGGTACTGGGCTCTTTGGGAACCTCCAGCAAGGGCTTCTTTTATGGTGAAGATGCCCCAAATGGTTTTATCCTTTTAGCATGAAAAGGCCCGTAGTGGGATTCAACAGAATGATCGTCAGTGCGAAATCCGCATCTTCCCGGACCTCTTTTGAGCCGGTCGAAGTTCCCTAAACCCTAAACCCTAAACCCTAAACCCTAAACCCTAAACCCTAAACCCTAAACCCTAAACCCTAAACCCTAAACCCTAAACCCTAAACCCTAAACCCTAAACCCCAGCACTTTCCGAGGCGTGTGTGAAGATGCCTGGGACCAGCCGGCTGCCCGCCGGCTCTGCCGCGCTGATGGCACTGGTGGGTGGCCCCTATTTTCTCTCTAAACCCCAAACCCCAAACCCTAAACCCTAAACCCTAAACCCTAAACCCTAAACCCTAAACCCTAAACCCTAAACCCTAAACCCTAAACCCTAAACCCTAAACCCTAAACCCTAAACCCTAAACCCTAAACCCTAAACCCTAAACCCTAAACCCTAAACCCTAAACCCTAAACCCTAAACCCTAAACCCTAAACCCTAAACCCTAAACCCTAAACCCTAAACCCTAAACCCTAAACCCTAAACCCTAAACCCTAAACCCTAAACCCTAAACCCTGAACCCTAACCCTAAACCCGAACCCCTAATGTTGGGCGGGCTTTTGGTTCGTGCGTCTGCTTTGCTCATGGTGACCAGCGATGTTTCCGAGGCGTCTGGGCTGGGCTGCTGACCAGCGCGATTCAACTGCTGGAGGCGCCAGGGCTTCATCTCTCCCAAGATATGCAGTCCCTCTAGACATCGTTTATCAGGTTTTGTGGGTGTTTTTTTCATGTCACGGTGCTTAAGAAAGGCCTGCGTGGCCCAGTCGGCCTTGTTCCCCGGCGGTGGCCTCTGGCTGCTTCTTGCCCTCCGCCAGGGTGAGGCCTTTTCGCATCTCGGCATACGTTTATCGGAGCTGCTTTGAGGCTTTTTTTCAACTGCCAAGTCTCGAAACACAAATGCTTCTCTCAACTACCTCTCTTCTTAAGCTGCCTTCCCTTAGCTACTTCTCACGAACACCCCCCCTCCCCAACCCCCCCTCCCTTTCCTCGACTCCTCTCGGACCTCCGCCTCTCAGGGCCGGATTCGCTCTGGCGCCGGCGCTGGCGATGCAGCGGCGGATCGCTGGCGAGACGGGCTCGTGCCTTTCCTTGAAAGCATTTTTTTTCCGGGCGATGTCCCTAGAGGTGCCGACATGGGTAGTGCGTGCAACCTGCGCATTGTCTAGAAGTTCAATTTTGGGTCTTTGTCGGGTTTCCTCCAAAAAGAACGACGCTCCGAAACAGAGGACCCTAATTTCGAGGGAACCAGAGGACCCTAATTTCGAGGGAACCTCCCATCTTACAAAACTTCGTGCGGGTCGATGGCCTCTGCTTTTCCTCGGGCAGAGGACGATGGTCCAGTTCTCGCGAAGCCTGGGATCCGCCGCAGGCTGGGCACCGAGAGAACTCCAGACAGAACTCGCAGAGTTCCTCAGACAAATGCCCCCAGCTTGGGAAAAGCCCCCCCCCCCCCCCCCCCCAATTTTTCCATATTGCAGCTGCTGCCCCCAAAACCCTAAGCCCCAAAACCCTAAACCCTAAACCCTAAACATTACCCTAAACCCTAAACCCTAAACCCTAAAAGCTAAACGCTGGGAGGCCCTGTGCTGCTGCTGCTGGGGGTCTCTTCGGGTCTCCCCTCGGGTCTCCCACAGGCTTTCGCCCTGGCAGTGCCCCAGGCAGCAGGCAGGGGAAGGAGGGAGATGCACAACAGCACCCTAAACCCTAAACCCTAAACCCCAAACCCAAAACCCAAAACCCTAAACCCTAAACCCTAAACCCTAAACCCTAAACCCTAAACCCTAAACCCTAAACCCGAAACCTGGGACCATATACAATCTACCACTATAATTCCTTATTAGGGTCTATGGGTCACACAAGCATCCTGAAGTTGGGACCATAGACAAAATACGGTTATCACTGCTATGATCCTTATTAGGGTATATATGGGTCATGAACCCTTTGAGGGTTCAAATTCGGGCCTTGTCTCTAAACAGCTCCAAAACATGAGGTGACCCCTTCGTAGCTGAGGCGCTGGTCTCCTTAGCGAGTGCGGCCCTGTGCAGCCTGGCGCCGGCCTTACTTGGAGATGCAGAGAGCAGTATACGGTGCACGTGGAACTCTGAGGGTTTAGGGGGTTTAGGGTTTAGGGGGGGGCTCAGGGGGTGGTGCCCATCAAGGTGCTTCCTCAGACACTGCCGGTGCCGGCGGCGGCTGCACCAGTGAAGGAGTTGGAGATGGATGCAGGTGCCTTTTAGCTAACGGACATTGTAGGCCCTAGGCATGGCATGGTGATGCGCCGCCGCGTGCAGGTGCCCGCAAGCAGCTGGTGTCGTGGATCTCGTGCTTCTTCATGGTGCCTGACGCCTTTGTTGAAAATGCGCTCTCATGTCTTGTCTATGAGCACTGTCTTTTGAGTTCCCCTTGACAGGTGCGGCCCTTCGTCACGGCTGGTGCGGAGGACGGCATCTCTTGCTTTCGGTTTAGGGTTGTTTCTGCGGTGAAAGCAGTGTGCAGTCTCAGGCGGCGACCATGCTGATTCTGGAGGTTGGCTATGGCTGGTCTGCTGTGACCAGCGGCCTCAGCATCTCCCTAGCTTCTCTTGTGCCACAGCTGCACGGATTCGTTGCTGCACGGGCTAAACGCCCCCTAAACCCCCCTAAACCCCCCCTAAACCCCCCATAAACGCCCGTAAACCCCTCAACCCTGCTAAACCCCCGCCAAACCCCCCCTAAACCCCCTAAAACCTCCCTAAAACCCCCCCAAACAGTTGCTAAGGCTTCCCTCCTCTTCGCGCCCCTGGGAGCGGACTCTCCGACCCGCGAGAGCATGGCCCCTCGGAGCAACGAAAACTGAAACCCTGGGGTTTAGGGTTTAGGGTTTAGGGTTTAGGGCAGCCAAAACCACTCTGAGATTCAGGGTACTTAGTAACCCATGATAAGTGTAGTTAAAGCATGCAAAAACCCACTTAGAGTACCCCAAATAGGGCTATCATTGCGGGTACAGGTACAGTCTTGGTTGGGTTCCTAAGTCCCCCCTGAACCTCCAAGCGAACCCGCCGTGAGGTCTTCATGACCTGCGCCGCCCTGTCCTTGCTTGGCTGTGCCTTGGTCTTCGACCTCAAGGTCGGTCACGCGCCCTAACCCCTAAACCCTAAACCCTAAACCCTAAACCCTAAACCCTAAACCCTAAACCCTAAACCCTAAACCCTAAACCCTAAACCCTAAACCCTAAACCCTAAACCCTAAACCCTAAACCCTAAGCCCTAAACCCTAAACCCTAAACCCCAAACCCCAAACCCCAAACCCCAAACCCCAAACCCTAAACCCCAAACCCCAAACCCTAAGCCCTTCTCTGTCCCGCGGCGTTCTCTCCCCGCTCTTTGGGGGAAAGCAGGCCCTGGGAGTCGGCGGCTTGCTGGTGGGAGACATCCTGCTCCTCCGCTGCACTTGTGTGTGTTTAGGGTTTAGGGTTGAGGGTGAATTGGGCATTAGGTGTAGGGTGTAGGGGTTTAGGGTTTAGAGTTTGGGGGCTTGACAGGGTTTAGGGTTTAGGGTTTCGGGTTTAGGGTTTAGGGTATGTTCCTGTGTCCCCATCCCTGGGAACGCATTATGAAGCCTAAAGTTGGGGGGGGGGTCCTTTACCCTATACGACTCGAATTCCTATGAAGGTAGTCGTGGAGCCCTATTTACATCCCACCAGGAATCGTGAGAGTTCTGCGTTCTCACTTGGCGTTCCGTACCCCCCTTCGCGAAGACTTCCGATACCGGAGGGCGGGGGAGGGCCCCGCAGCCACAAGGTCGCTTGGGGGCTTACAAGGGCAGGGCTCGCTCGCCGCCTCGTCGGGTTTGTGCAGTCGTTTGCAGTGCAGCTTTCATCCGTCTTCTCCCCTAAACCCTAAACCCTAAACCCTAAACCCTGAACCCTGAACCCTAAACCCTAAACCCTAAACCCTAAACCCTAAACCCTAAACCCTAAACCCTAAACCCTAAACCCTAAGCCCTAAACCCTAAACCCTAAACCCGAAACCCTAAACCCTAAACCCTAAACCCTAAACCCTAAACCTGGTTGTGGTAAGTGCTTGATGGTGCGACGGGGCCAGGCTGCAGAGCACCGCGGTCCCGGCCAGCGCCATTGCGGAGCGTTGGGCAAAGCGCGCAGCTTGACTGACACAGGGTTTAGGGTTTAGGGTTTAGGGTTTAGGGTTTAGGGTTTAGGCTTAAAGGCCTGCAATCATGCGAGCATTGCGTTTGTTTCCTGATTTCCAAATTGAAAAAAAGCCAAAGTTCAGTTGTGATCGACAGCCGGTCTGTTTTTCTGATCTCCAGATCTCAAAATAGTCTATGAAGCAGCTTTAGAGCCCCCCCCAAGGTTTCGAATCAGATGTGTGGCGAAACTTCGAGGCTACTTTAGGGTTTAGGGGTTAGGGTTTAGGGTTTAGGGTTTGGGGTTTGGGGTTTAGGTGGAACCTTGAACAGTTTTTTAGGCCAAGCTGCCTATGCTTTGCCTGTGAGATTGTGTGATGGTTCGGCTTTTTCCCAGCAGCAATGTGCACATAGACCCAGGATACTTGTGTCGATTTGACAGGTTGTCTGGAGATTTCTTTGCCCAGAGCCTCAAGGCTTCCCACAGGATCCTCATCTTCAGGTTTTACCATGCAAGTGTCGCGAGCGCCTTGAACGTTAGATCGCCTTCTGAGCCCGCAAGACCCGGAACTCAGCGAAGGCTGCGGCGCCGAACAGCACCTGGAGCCCTTCGTCCTTCCACCTGGCCGTGCCGGGGCGGCAGAGAGAGCAGAGCTCTGAAGGGAAACCTTGTCTTGCCCGAAGCCCGAAAACCATCCCAAAAGACCCCCTCAAGCACTTTAGAAAACACCCCCTTAAAAACCCCAAAAACCCCTGAGAGCCCTCAGAATTCTCGGGAGCCCTCAGATACCCTAAGCCGTAGACCCTAAACCCTATGACCCTAAACCCTAGAACCCTAAACCCGTCTCAGACGCCTGGCAGGCGCTCGGCTCCTCGTCGCTGAGCCGCTTCCTGGCACCACCCCTGGTGAGGGCCTTGCTTGTCCAAGGACGGGAGATGGCGGGGAGGTTCTGGGGTTAGGGTTTAGGGTTTAGGGTTTAGGGTTTAGGGGGATTCCGGTGCGCTGTGCAGTCCGGTCACCTTCTTCTTGGGCACCCCCTCTGTTTGTTTCAGGCCTCTTTCAGTCTTTAAGAGCCGTTCTCTACACCAGCGTACCTTGTTATGTCCCTCAACATAGTACGGCACCCCTTAAAGTAAGGACCCCCCCCCCAAAAAAAAAACCTATGTAGAGAGCTACCCTGATGGATTCTTAGAATCTGCATTGCGCCGGGCCTTTGGCTGACAGGAGGCCGCAACCCGCGCCTCGGAGAGAACGGCCCTGCCATGTTCGCCTGCCATCTGCTGCGCTGAAAGACCCACCCCCTTCCAGTTTCTTAATTCTTTGTTATACATATATATATATATATATCTATAAGTAAATAGGCAGATATGAAAATAAACAAATAGATGAAGACATACAAATACATGTACAGATTTATATGTGTTTTTTTTCAGCCATGTCCGTCCCGGAGTGGATCTCATTTGGCATTTGGTAGCCTAACCAAGATTGTGGCCCAAGAGATGTGGAAGAAGCGTCGCAAGGTATGGCTTGCTGCAGCTGGTGCTGTTGACGGCCGCCGGCTACATTGCGCCAGCCCCAAACGGTTTGCGGTTTTTGTTAGAAGGTTTGCGAGGCTTTGGAGCCTCTTTTGCGCCTCATTTCACCTCTGCCGTCACCGAGGCAGTGCGAAGCTGCAGCCTGTTTTGGGGGATGAAGGCGCAGGGAGTGAGGGTTTTTCTCATGACAGCAGGCTAAGGTAATCTAAGTCTCGAGGACAGCTGAGCTTCTGCCGCATAGTGTGCTTTTGGGGTGAAAAGCAATAGATCTGCTGGGCAGGCGGCGAGCCCCAAAAGGGAGCCTGGCACTCAGTGAGCACCAAAGGCCTGTTGGTGGAGTTTCAAAACGAAAGCCTCAGGGCTCCCTCCGCAGCTGGTCTGTCTGCCCAGATCTCCCCCAACTGGAGCACTTCAGCCTCGTGGCGCAAACGCACAACGGTGCACCCTCTTGAAGCCCCGTGAGTTTACGTAAAGCTGTTTGGCTGTGTGAATGGAGTTGTGTTGCTGCTCCCTTAAGGCCGAAGATGCCTGCCCAGTGAGTCGGGTGGACGCGTCTGAGTGTCTCCTTCTGCACAGCCAGGGTAGATCATGGTAGATCATGGTAGATGGTGGCTTGGTGCTGTTTCGAAGCGATCGTGAGAGCGCGTGAGAACGCTCCCGGTGTCCCGCCGCAGCTCATCGAAAGAGTCTGCCCGCAAGCGTGCTAAGCCTTTCAAGCACCGAAGTGCCCGGTGGCGACGCGCCAGGCTCATCCTCAAATCCAGCGACTTACAAAAAGGTCAGCTTCCCAGATTTTTGTTGTTATTATTATCATGATTATTGTGTATGTTTTTTTTTGGGGGGGGGGAGGGGGTGGTTCAGGCATCTCATCTGCTCTCACTTTCCAGACTACCTGCACTCCTAGAAGGAAGGGGTGCCAGCCGCCATATAGAGGACTCCTAAACCCTAAACCCTAAACCCTAAACCCTAAACCCTAAACCCTAAACCCTAAACCCTAAACCCTAAACCCTAAACCCCAAACCCTGAACCTCTCTTTCCTCTCTTTTCTCCCTGCCAGCACGGAGGCAACGCAATCTTCGAACGGGAACATCGAGGCAGCCTTCACCACCGCGGACAGAGCCGCCAGCCTGGGCTTCCCACGGCGATATGGTATTATGAGAAAAGGGGTTGGGGTTTAGGGTTTAGGGTTTAGGGTTTAGGGTTTAGGGTTTAGGGTTTAGGGTTTAGGGTTTAGGGTTTAGGGTTTAGGGTTTAGGGTTTAGGGTTTAGGGTTTAGGGAAGATTAACATAGCATTTTCTTATTGCAACGAAATAGAACACCAGAATCAAGGGACACAATATGGGGGTGGTCCCTAAATTAGGGGTACCTTATTGGGGTCCTTCTTATACGAGAATCCTACTTTTGGGAATTAAAATTTGGTGTCCCCGTCGTGAGGTATCCTATTTTCGGAAACCCTAAACCCTGAACCCTGACGCACGATAGCGAGAATAGTCATAGCATGTCATAGCCTTCGCAATGACCATAAACATGTATTTTGATATTGGTGTCAGTAGAAATAACGTAACCTTATATCATGACATGGAGTTTTTGAGTTGACGTCCTTGGACTCAGGCCGTGGACGGTGACTATGGCAGCTCGGTCTCAGCTTGGTGTGTTTGCTGCTTCATCATGTTCACGGTTTAGGGTTTAGGGTTTACGGGTTGGGGTTTAGGGTTTAGGGTTTAGGGTTTAGGGTTTAGGGTTTAGGGGTTAGGGTTTAGGGCAGTTTAGGGTTTGGGTTTAGGGCAGATACCCCCAAAATGTCGAATCTGCCAGAGCCTGTGGGCAGGGTGGCCGGGGGGGGGGGGGGCGGCGTGACCGTGAGGCAGCCACCTCTACTTCTCCAGCGGCTGTGCCATCACCGATTGGCAGGCCGAGCCTAGACCCAAAACCCAAAACCCAAAACCCAAAACCCAAAACCCAAAACCCAAAACCCAAAACCCAAATCCCAAAACCCAAAGCCCAAAACCCAAAACCCAAAACCCTACTAAACCCTAAACCATACTAAGCCTTAAACCCTGAACCCTATATAAACGCTAAGCCCTAATGGAGCTTTGGAGCGCCGAAATGCGCTTCTGAAAGTGAGACCCTAAACCCTGAACCCTAAACCCTAAACCCTGAGAGGCCAACCCTTGGTGGAGCGTGGACCTGGAGGCGGTGATCCCCATTGCCGTGGCTTCGCCCTCAGATGGAGGAAGGTTGGACGACTCTCCGATGATGCTTTTTATCCACTTCTCCAAGAAAGTCCCCTGACCCCTGACCCCTGAACCCTAAACCCTAAACCCGAAACCCTGAAAACCTTAAAAAATTAAACCCTGAACCCAGCTCCATGCTCAGCTGCCAGGTCCGCATCTATCCTCGCACCGACGCGCTGCTGCACTACGCCTCTCCTTGCGGGGGATGTCGGGGTCGTGGGGTGACCTTGTGTCATTTTGGGGTTTGGGGTTTGGGGTTTAGGGTTTAGGGTTTAGGGTTTAGTGTGGTTGCCGCATGCACGACTTCTTCGAGTTCGGAGAGATTGGGAGCTGCCTCCGCAGGAATCTGAGGCCTTGCAAAACCCGACACCAGAACGAATTTTGGCGAGGAACTCCCCTATGGTCTTGGCATTGGCATGATGGTCAAAGCGAAAACATGTTGAAACTCTAG
>CAJNDS010001591.1:702039-707039 GCA_905221605.1 Symbiodinium natans | reverse complement strand
TGGCCGACTTAGGCGGCATCTGGCAGGCCATGGCCAGAGAGCCCACTTAAGCCCTAAACCCTAAACCCTAAACTCAGGGCCTAGGCCGCCCCCCTACATTAGCGGGCGGCGCTTCAGCCCTTTGACCTCGATGGCACAAGCCGACCCAGGTCGCTCGCCCGCCTCCCACAGCATGGGGGTCGGTAGCGCCCACGATGGGGTTTGGTACTGACACGTTCTCCCGGGACCAGTACTGGTCCCTGAAAAAAAGTAAATGCCCTAAACCCTGCTGTCATTCCAGGGGGGTACCCCCAGGGCCCCCAGCCAAGGGGGTCCCGGAGCCCTCACCGCAGCGTTGCCAAGGATTTGGGTGCTCAAAAATCAGTTTTTCTGACGTCGTGGCGCCCTGGCCCCTTTGGGCCCCCTCCTGGCCCCCCTGGCCCGGCCCTGCATCGCTGGAACCCGCCGGCCCCGCCTTGCTGGCACCCTTGACTCTCCGATTCAACCAAAATCATGAAACTAAATAAGTGTTGAAAAGTGGACTGTTGTCTGATTTTAGGCCTAAACCCTAGAAGGAATAGGTTTGGGTGGCTTTGCCGCCTTGGACGGCGTGGGGTGGGAGAAAAGTGTTAGATGGCCCTCCACAATCGGGCCAAAGCTGCTCTTCGGCACCTCACGAAGCTTTCGATCCTAAACCTAACCTTCACAGCATCTACGCCCTATCACAGCAAACCCTAAACCCTAAGCCCTAAACCCGAAACCCTAAACCCTAAACCAACCCTAAACCCTAGAGTTGACAGTGAACACCAGCTTGCGGATGCACTAAAATCCATTGCCACCTTGCAGGACTTCTACAGCCGGGCCCTGAGAGTTCAGGGCCTTCAGAGGGCATCATATGAAGCAGGGTTTAGGGTTTAGGGTGTAGGGTTTAGGGTTTAGGGTTTAGGGTTTAGGTTTAGGCAGGGTATATATTTCTGTTTTTGGTGAGTGTATATAAGGTTCCTTTTTAATATTCGTGAGTGTATATACCTGGTGTCCTTTTGGGGGTACAACAAATATATACCCTACTTCATTTGATTGTGTGTATGTTGTTATTCGTATGTTTACTTTGATTTCCTATTCGTTCGTCTTATTACTATTCTAATGACAATATTGTATAGCGATATTGGTATATTGCCGTAAGATCCTGAACCTGAAACCACTAAACCCCAAATCCTAAACCCTAAACCTCCAAACCTCCAAATCCTAAACCCTGAACCTCTAAACCCCAAATTCCTAAGCCCTATAAACCTCTAAACCCTAAACCCTAAGCCCTAACCCTCTAAACCCTAAACCCTAAACCCTCCCTAAACCCTAAACCCTCTGAACCCCAAATTCCTAAGACCTAAACCCTAAACCTTCTTGAGACAGCCGCATCGGCGCCATCTGGGGCCTGGCTTTGAGCGATGACGGGGAGACGATTTACTTCTCGGAGCCGCACCGGGCCGGCTGCCCTGTTTGGGGACTAGGGCTTAGGGGTTAGGGTTTAGTGTTTGGGGCTTAGGGTTTAGGGTTTAGGGTTTAGGGCTGCGCATGCCTGTAGAAACTTCTGCTTACTTGGAGGTTCATGGTACTTGGTAACCCCAATACAATCATTATAGTTGTACTTATAACCCAATTGCAACCTTATTGGGGTACTTAAGGGGCTTATATGTGGGTTATAAGTGCACTGATAATGGGTTACTAAGTGCCCTGAACCTCCAAGTAGGGCTGCACATGTTCAGCATGTACCTCGACACGTACCACGTGCAAGACAGCTTTGCAGGCCTAGGGGGAAAGCCTGATTCAGCGGTCTCAGTGGCTTCTTCGCACAGCTCCAGCAAAGTGTGGATCCTTGACTAGCCTATCAGGGTCGCATCGGGCAGGTTCGTGAAGCAAACCTGGTCAACGGCAGTGTCAGGACAGCCGGAAGTGAGCTGGCTTTGGGACCCAAGAGGCAAAAGAGCCCCGCCCCCATGAAACCCTGAGCTTTAAACCCTAATCGAAACCCTAGACCCTAATGAGGGGTTTCGAGAAACTTGGAGGATGATCCAAAAGCTCTTACTACTGGGTGCATGTGCCAGAGGGACAGGCAAAAGGACAAGCAAGCTGGGCCGCCTGGTTCATGTGCAACGGCGGCGAGTCAGAAAGCATTCCTCGGAAGGGGGATCACCAGCAGGGTTCAGAAACTTGAGAAACAGCATAACAAGTAGACATTCGCTTGACAGTGCCAAAGCAGATGCAAGCTTTTCGATCATACATCTAGCTAGTCAAGTTTCTGTGACCAGCATGCTCTTAGCTTTCCCAGTTTTCTCTTCCATCCAGGGCAATTTAGCCGGAGTCAACCAAAACTGCAAACCCCGAACCCCAAACACAAAGTCCTAAACCCTAAGCCCCAAACCCCAAACCCTAAACCCCAAACCCTAAACCCTAAACCCTGAAACAGATCGTTTGACAGGACCTTAAACCCTCAGCCCTCAACCCTCAACCCTCAACCCTGAGCCCTCAACCCTAAGCCCTCAGCCCTAAGCCCTCAACCCTCAGCCCTAAACCCTAAACCCTAAACCCTCAACCCTAAACCCTAAACCCTAAACCCTAGACCCTAAACCCTAAACCCTAAACCCTAAACCCTAAAACCTAAACCCTCAACCCTGAACCCTGAACCCTGAAGGACCATTGTGGGAGACCTCAATCCTGGCAACTGCCTCCCGCCCTTCGAGGCAGGGGATGCCACTCGGCGCCATTCAAAAGCTGGTGGGGTTTAGGGTTTGGGGTTTAGGGTTGAGGGTTTAGGGTTTAGGGTCTAGGGTTTAGGGTTTAGGGTTTAGGGTCTGGGTCTAGGGTCTAGGGTTTAGGGTCTAGGGTCTAGGGTTTAGGGTTTAGGGCGTGTTTGGGGTTTAGGGCGTGTTGAAACCCTGAGACCACAGTTCATCTAGAACCATCTGAAACCCCGGAAGCATCCCTCGGGCGTGACTTTCTGGGCATCAGGCATGTCCTAGGCAGTGACCCCCCATCTCGCCGAGAACCTGGCTACGCCATACGGCACATGGCAAGTCTAAACAGACGCACCGAAAAGCCCTGCACATGCACAGTTCCATCACAAACCCTCAGCCCCAAGCAACCTCACGCAAACCCCCCGAAACCCCGGCAGCCCCGCCAAAAGCCTCGAGCTTCAAACCCCCTCGCCTTCTGAAATCCTGGGCTTTGACCAGAGTGTGGTTGCTGATGTCTTCATGAAAAGCTTACACCACGTATATGTATATGTCTATGTATATATACACAGACATCTGTTTCGATAATATATTCCTGGTTTCTAATCGCAAGATGCAGCAAGGCGAGTTGACAAGGCAAGTTTGTAGCCGTTGCGCAGGTTGAAAGAATGGCTCTCAATGATTCTTAGACGTGGTTGTCGCTTGTTCGCTTCTGCTTCTCGTCCAGATGCTGCATGTTTGGCAGTTCTCCGGGCAAGCCTTAGCGGTGGTTCCGATTGAGGATGTGTCAGACGTGCGAACCTTGAAGCAACATCTCCAGAGCCTCTGTGGGCTGCCGCGATTCAGGCAGAGGCTTCTTTGCAACGGCACCTGCCTGGATGACCACGTCAGCTTGCCATCGCCGATGCACCTTCAGCATGTAGCTCTGCCCTTCTCCAGCGTGTCACAACTTGAAATCGAGGAGCTAAAAGCTGCAGCTGAGAGTGGCGACCTGGACCAGGTCGAGGACATGCTACAGAAAGGTCAGGATCCTGACTTGATTGCGCTTGAGGACCACACGCCGCCTCCGCAGCCCACACCGCACACGCCCCTTGCCCTCGCCTCGCGCGCGGGTCATGATGAGATTGCCGAGCTGCTGCTGGAAGCAAGCGCTGATCCAGATAAGACGAGTGGAATGGGGGGAGCAGATTTGACTCACGGAGTAACCCCACTTGGATTGGCCTGTGAAGCCGGCTGCCTGGAAGTTGCACGCCTGCTCTTGGATTCCAGGGCCGAACTAGAGAAGAGTTCTGGAAAGTATCAGCGAAGGCCGCTGGCAACAGCTTCTCATGCGGGCCATGTCCCGGTGGCACGTTTTCTGCTTCAAGCACGTGCCGACATGGAGGGCACATGTGGGTTGTCTCCCCCGCCTCTTGCTGCAGCATTTGGCCGGCAAGGACGCAGAGCCTTTGGCCATGTGCACATGGTGCGGTTCTTGCTGGAGGCCCGCGCAGATGCGAACAGGACATTTGGACCCAACAGCGACACGCCGCTTGGATTAGCCGTAGGGATCTGCCACATGGGCATAGCCACCCTTCTGTTGCAGGGCCGGGCAGACATGGAGCAGAAGTTTGGATCCCATGGCCACACACCCCTCGGCTTGGCTTCTCGTGCAGGGCACCATGAGATGGTCCGGCTTTTGCTGGAGGCCGGAGCCGACATAAGCCACGAATCCAGCCGTTCAAGAAGCCGGCCCCTTGCTCTGGCATGCAGTCAAGGCAACGACTACGTTGCCAAGCTGCTTCTGGAGGCCCGGGCAGAGATGAGTGACACGCTCTTGGGAGAAGCATCAGAGAAGTGTCACACGCTTGTTGTGCCCCTGCTGCTCAGCTATCGAGCGAACCCGAACCACCAGTTGGGGCGCGCCAGCGACTCACCGCTTGGTGCGGCATGTCGCCAGGGCCACGGTCTTGACATTGTGCACATGCTCTTAGACGCCCGTGCTGACAAGGATGCTCGATTTCGCCCACAGGGTGACACTGCCCTTGGCGTTGCAGCACGCGATGGCCGCCTCAGGGTTGTCCACATTCTCCTCGAGGCCAGGGCGGACGTTACCAAGAGGTTTGGACTCAGCGATGAGACGCCGCTGAGCGCGGCAAAGCAGGGAAGAACGAAAGACCACCAAGCGATCGTCCGCTTGCTCACGGAGATGCAACCATGAGCCACTCGAATATCATGAACGTCTTAAGAAGACATATGGAACATCCGATTTTGGCATGCTTGAGATTGTGAAGAGCCGTGGTTGGCTACAGG